>CM053513.1:22983151-23003965 GCA_028627145.1 Eidolon dupreanum
TTAATTTTAATACAATGTTTGTAGTAAAGGCTTTATTGTGTTGAGATAATTGAGTGTTCTGTTGACTTCTTGAATTCCAAGCTCCAGCTCATTCCTTAGATTTGGGAAATTCTCGTCCACTATTTCTCTGAAAATGCTTTCTAGTCCCTGCTTCTTTTCCTCACCTTTGATAATGCCGTTATTCTTATATTTCCTCTCCTGATGGTATTAGCTAGATCTTGAATTTCTCTTTCATTATTTTTCATTCTTCGGTTTCTCTCTTCTTTCTTCTGATTATTTCTAGATTTCTTTTTTCGATATCGTTGATCCTTTCCTCCATTTGTTCGACTCTATTTCCCAAGCATGCTATTTCATTTTCAACTCTTGCACTATGTGTTTTACGTCCAAAAGTTCTATTTGATTCTTTTTGAGGGTTTCAGTCTCCTTGCTCTGCACATCTAGTTGTTTTTTCAATTCCTGAAATTGTTGATATGACTCACTTTGGAATTCACTGAGTTTTTAAAGAAGGAGCATCCCGAATTCTCTGTCATTTAAATTGCATATTTTTATGGCTGTAAGGTTATTTTCTGGAAATTTTCTCTTTCTTTCTGAGATGCCTTATCACCTTGGTTGTTCATGGTGTTGAATGGACTATTTCTCTGCCTGGGCATTGATGATAATGTATTCTGCTGTTTTTCCAGAAAGAAGGTTTATTATGTAAAGGTCTCTCTTTAGCCTGTTGCAATGAAGGGGCTTTTCTTTTAGTTTGCAGTAGGTGGTGTCTAAGCCTCTTGGATCCCTGCTTTCTATAAAGCCTTAAAATTGCCTTTTTGTTTTCTGATATTTAATCACTTCCACTACCCTCAGTTTCAGTCCCTGTCAGTGTTAGCAACAGTTATGGTAGCATTTGCCCAGATTCTCCTGGGGTTCTGCAGTGTTTGGTCTCAGAGGGCTTGGGAGCAGGGGCCCTCTGGGTTAGGGGACGAGGGTTGTGGCTCAGCCTCAGTTTTGCAACTGTGACCCATTAAAATCAACTGTTGTTTCTCTGCTTTCTGTCTCACTTCTCTGTTTTCTGCCCTGATAACCAGGCCCTGCTACCGGCTGCATTGAACTGACGGCACTTCCAGGCAAGGCTGTTCAGGGAAGTTGCCACATCTTCCCCCTCTTCCCCTCCTCCTGCAGGGAGCTCTGGAGGCTGTGAGAGGCAGCTTCTTTATTCCTACCAGTCCACTGCCGACACCCAGGGTTCTGACCTGTGGTAGCTCTTATGCACAGATCCCATGCTCAGACATGCTGGTGTGCAGTTTGGGTATTTTCTGTTCAGTTTTAGATGTTCAGCTTATTGTTGTTTCAAGGGGAGAGATCTGGGGATGTCTCTCTCACTCTGCCATTTTCCAAAGATCTCAAATAACTCCAATTCTTGGAAATAATCAAAGGTCAAGAGCATATGAAATCTTGCTCCCCAGCATATGTCATCAGTTTGGCTTAAATAAACTCATAAAAATTTGAAAAGAAGGAATCAAAGGTCTACATAAAGATTTACTGCATACTAAGATATAGTTCTTAATATTATAATAGTGAAAAAAGGAAACATTATAACCAACTAACAGCAGGGGCATGGCTACACACTTATGAAGTGATAACTTCATCTGCAAAAAGGGCAAGGCCAACAATCTTTTGCATTTTGTCTGCTAGACTCCCTACTGGAGAGCAGGGAATACAGTGTCATGTATTTATATTGGTATTCCCAGTACCAAGGATTGTGCCTGCAGCTTAGTAGACATTCAAGAAATGGTTTTAGAAAAAAATTTAAGGGGAAGGGCCAAATTCATGTTAATAGGAGAAATGTCCTTTCCTCTATATGACAGCATGTCATGTTGTTCTGTGCTTACTTCTTAGGTGCCCATGAGAAATCACGTATAACTTTCTCTGGTGGGAAGACTGAACAATGCCTGCATCCACCCTTGTTCACGGGATGGAGTATCCCAAGCCCCAATCCCAGCCCCGATGCTGACACTGAGAATAAGACCCTCAGCACCCTCATCACCTAGCCTTACAGGATGTTCTCAATGAATATTTATGTGCTGATTGAGCAGAGGAGAGCATTAACAAGTATCTGGTTAAATTCGAAGCATTGCTCATGTTTGAGAAATGCAGGAGGAGACCGATAACCTGAAGCTCTGTTTCCTGAGTTTTATGACGGGGGCTGAGGGATTCGAGATGTCGCTCAAAAAGGATAAAGCACCTTGAACAGTTCTTCATTAGATATAATGCATTACAGATCCAGACAGAGAAATCTAGCCAAAGCAGTGACTTATAAGTGTGTTCCTTACCTGGCTTTCCCTGTTCTGGTATCTACAGATGGATAAGGTTCAACAATCTAGTGCTAATTCCAGACGAGGAGATAATTAAATTATAAGTATTAGTAATCTCCTTTTAAATTACTTATTTACATGTCTGTCTCTTGGCTAGATGCAGATCTTCTGGGGAACAGGAGCCTAACTTTATTGTTATATCTCCAGTAATTGCCTCAGGATCTGGCACAGAATAGAGAGTTTTAATTGTTGGTAAAATTAATGAATGAGATAGAGATACTGTTTTTTTGGAAATAACAAAATAATGGTAAGTCTAAATATATAAGCGAGTATAAGTTGCTGCATAGATAATAATCCATTCACTTTGATGTACTCTGCAAATGAAGCCCCAGTGGTCCAGCATTCTTCAAATAAGTCCTTTCTGCTTCTGATTCTGTTCTTACTTAATAGCATCTGCTTTGTATGGCTCAATTAGCCTTTTATTTTTTGTGCCACTTTCAATTGTATGATTTGAAGAAAATGTTCATGCTTTTGTAATGTCCTTTATTTTGTCAGTTGTCTTTTTTTTCTAATTTTTCAAATTTCATTTATTTATAGTTTGATTTCTCATCAAATGCAACACATTTTGAACTCTACCTGCTGGATTTACCATCTTCCACAATAATAGAGCATGAAGGAGGAGGATATAGAAAAGTAAACATTAATTCTCACTCTAAAACCATATTAGAAAAACCCAGAAAACTTTGCCCAAATGCCACACATAAAGAAAAACCACCACAACAATCACCAGCTGAAAATGTTAATGTCCATTAGAATCAGCATTGGTGACCTACTTTGGCAGAGGCCAACCATTGTGTTACCACATCCCTTCAACATAGCACTGGAGTCAGCACTTTGAGGAAAAAAAACCCACTCATTTTCAAAGTAAACTTGAACTTGGGCAACTTGTATTTCATGAGCTTGCTTAATGGCAGCACAATAACATCTGCTACAATTTAATTTTTTTCTGAAGAATCCGTGTCCCTATACTACAGCTGACATTATAATATTTAAAATGCAAAACATTCAGAACCGAAAGAGTAAAAGGAATGGGATGATTTTCAAATATGTCTACAAGATAATGGATAACATTGACTATCATTTTTTTGGAATTCTGCTTCACATGCTAGGATTTTTCTACAAGAAAACCCATGTTCTAAGTTTTGTTCCTGACTTTGGTTCAATGTGGAGGTGGAATAAGAAAACCTTCTCTGGCAAAGATTTAAGAAAGCCATGATGACATCCTTGAAAACACCATTTGCTAGTGAATAAGATCTAATGTAGATTCAGAGAAATTCTGCCTTGCATTTCATAACTCCCCGTATTTGATGGTATGGTTTATAGAAACATCAAGCTGTAATACCTCCTTGGTAGTTTGGAATAGTTCTTAAGGACATCTCGATTTCCAAGTTGGTCTTCCCTCTGGGTTGGAGGCATCAACTGTTCTTCAGTGACCTGTTGATATTTGCGTTTCACTGTTGTTACATAGGTCTTATACAGAAGTTGTAGAAGAATGTTTACTAAAAGAGATTTAGTGTTCGTAGACACTTATATAGGTTTTCATTGACCAAAACATCAGTGGCTGATGTCTCTGATACTCACTCCCATGGGATCTGTGCCTTCCTCATGCTCATGGCCACTGTGGGAGATGCCATTTTCTTATTTGACCCCACCCACTAATCTAAGTTGAACTGGGTCTCTTCCTTGAATTATTGTAATATGCAGAAAGCTAGTCTACAGTGACAGATGATAGAGCCAGATGGAGAGGCTGAGAAGAGTGACTAAAAGGGAAGCAATGACTGATTTTAGGACCTGGTTCCAGTTATTCCTTGAGTTCAGCAACATCCCTACTCGATTTGGTTGTTTTAACTCTCCTTGGGTTCTGCAAACCAGTAAATTCTGCTTTCTAAGTTGCTCAGAGAAGTGTTTCTATCACTTGAAATCAAATAAATACAACGTCAAGTATAATTTATGGTCACCTCCAGGTAAAGTTCTTTTCTTGGAACTTACTTGAATGATTTGTATCTCTAGACTCTTTCGTTGCTAGAAACAGTATTATCTGAGTTGCTCTCTTCACAATTTGCTGGAAGAGATTAAATGGAAGAACTAAGCTTCATAAAGATTTGTTTTTTTCCTTAATACAAAATGATACTATCATTGACACATGATAGATGTTTTTTGAATGACTTTTCTAACAATGATAATTAACTTTAATGTTATTCAAATTTTAAAAAGCATGCATTGAACACCTATATGCTCAGCAATGAGCATACAGAGATAAAAGGCCAGTTCCTTCTCCACAAGAAGTTTGTGGTCCAGGGCAGTGGTGCTCAAAGTGTGGTCTTTGAGCTGGCTGCTTCGGCATCACTTGGAAACTTGTTAGGAAAGCAAATAAAACAAACTCTGGACGCTAGCCCAGCAATCTGTTTTAACACGCCCTCTAGGTGATTTCGATGTAGCTAAAGCTTGAGAACTATTAGTCTAGGGACTTATTTATACATACCTGTCTACCCAGTCTTCCTTCTCACTAGTGGCAAAATTCGTCATTCACCTGAATTGTAATGCAAACGCATGCCTCACCTCCAATTGAAATAATTGAAAATGGAAAAATAAAACCAAGTGTGAAAATCCTGGGAAAATCTCTCACCTCCTTGCCCCAGGGCCACCAAGAAAGGAAGGTGTGTTCTCCAGGCCTGTCTGAAGTGGCTCCAGTTTATCGGGGCAGATAAGACAACATATGGAAATAGCTGGGAAGGTTTAGTCCCTGCAGGCCTGGACTCCATCCTGGCACTGCCTCACTCAGACACAATCTATGAGCAGGGAGTCTGTGCCAGAGACTCTATGGGGAGGTGTCTGAGAAAAGTCAGTGATATCAGTCCTCAGACCACATCAGAGGGCCCTTCTTCCTCTATTAAAACTTACCACTTGGTGCAAAAAGAGATCGTGGGATAAATTTGGAACCAAAATCAAATGTTTAGAGAACTTCTGCCCTGAGTTCTAAATGGCATTGTCTTTCTGAAGACTGCTTCCTAGCTGCCTTCCACAGAACTTTCTAACTTGTTCTGTTCTATCCTTTTGCTTTCTCATTTTCCTTCATTTAATTCAATTAAATATTGAGTGAGTGCCTAGCACGTTCCGAGCTCTGAACGAAGTGCATAAAAGTGAATAAGATTAATGCCTGCTCTCAAGGAGCACATAGTCAGTGATGCTACACAATCAGTCAGTCACCATTTGATATCTGAACTGCATGCCAGGCATTGACTTAGGTTCTGGGCATTCACAAATGAATGCAGCATGGTTCTGCACTAAAAGGTTTGCTGTCTGTAGGAGGAGACAGGCACAAGACAAACACAAGAGAGGCTGTAATGGAGGTAAGAAGGTGCACAGAGACAAGAGTGGTTGACCCTACCTGAAGGAGGAAGGCTGGAAGGAAAATCTGCCCTTGGAGTCAGGTTGACCATGTGAAGGGTGGTGGACAGAGACTGAATGTGACAATATGGTATATCCAGAAAAGGAAGAGAAGCTTATGGTGGCTAGAGTACAGTTTGCATGGTTGAAGACTAGATTGGAAAAGTAAGCTAAGATTAGGTTATGAAGAACTGCTTATGCCATATGCCAGGCTAAGGAGCTGAGACCTGAATCTGTAAAGAGTAGAGGTTTACCAGGGTTTTCTGAAGCTGAGAAGAGATATGGTCAGACACAGGCTTTAGACAGAATTGAGAATCAACATAGAAAATGCATCAAGAAAGATAAAAGCAAGAAGTGAATGTTTTAGTTATCAATCACTGTGCAACAAATGACCTCAAACTTAGTGACCTACAACAATGATGATCTATTATTTCTCACAATTTTGTGAATTAGTTGGGCGGCTCTTCTGCTGGTCTCACCTTACGTGACAGCATTCAGTTGGTGGGTCAGCTGAGGGCTGCACCCAGCTGGGACACTGGAATGGCTGGGCTTCTTTATCCATGTGGTCTCAAGGCTTTCCTCTCTGCACAGTTACTCATCACTCAATGTCTAGGCCACATTTTCTTAAATAGTTGTGACAGCACTCCGAGAAGGTGAAAGTTAAACCTTTAAGTTTTGTCAAGGCCCACCGTGGAGGTCACACAATGCTATTTCTGCAGCAGCTTATTGGTCAAAGAATTGTGGGAGGAGGAGGCTACACAAAGACATAAATACAGGGAAGCATGGTTTATTGGGGGCCTGACACAATTAGTGGCTTATTTTCAGAGAATAAGCAATAGACAATGAGGGAGTGAACTAAGTTAGCAGTTGTTTGAATGGAAAGAAACAGATATTTACGAGATGTAAGAGGTAGCCATACAATAGGACATTGCATTAAAGCTCAGATGAGAGTTATGGGCAAGGTGCTAGTGAAGAACAGATTGTAGGTGTAGTGGATGCTATTCGTACTCCTTCCCTCATCCCTTTCATTTGCCAATCCCCTGTCCCCTAGCTGTTGTGAGTGTTGGCTGATAACAAGTTACAGCTGTCCCTTTCTTTGGAAAATTGCCTTTGGCTGAACAGGAGCTATTTGCCAAGGAGGTTATGCCTATGCCATGACTGATTGGCATAGTATACAAAAACCTGGTCCCGCACCTTCTGGTGAGATTGACTCAATGATATATATAATTTATGCTCCAGAGCTCTCTTGTGGGATTGGTCTCCAGGTGAGCTGACATCCTTGCTTAGTGCTTCCCCTGCCCTATGCTACTTCCCTTGCTTCCTTCCCCAGCTCTGCTTCTAGGGAACCCAACCTAAGAAGTGAGGAGAAAAAACATTCAGATAGGTGCTGGAATTTCTGATGGGCTCTGCACCTCTATGCTTTCTTAGTTATGCCTTTTTTTTCATCTATTTTCAGTTCATGTTTCTCTACTTTCTGTCTTCTCTATAACTTAGTTTCCCTTCTTACATAATTTTCTGCATGACTAAGCAGTTATTTAAGGATGCTTAAATGATTCTTTCTGTGAGCCTGAATAGATCTAACTGCAAAAGATATAGCCTTTATAGAAGTGAAGCCAGCAAGATCAGTTTAGCCCCGCTCCCCCCAAAATGACTTCAGTCTTATAAAGTAATAGTTGTGTTATGGGCAAAGAACATGAGTTTTAAGACCAAGTATAGTAGACATTTGTTGTTTTTGTTCTTCAGCATCATTCACCCTCTGGCAAATAGCCTGATTCCTCCCTTGGGACCAATCCTCTTCCCCTCCCTTAGCCCATGTTCTTCAGGTGGGGCTGTATTTCTGATTCAGAGGAGAGCCTGTAACTTAGATGTAAATTAATCTGAACATGATATTACCCTGGCATCAAATATATATATATATATATATATATACTTTGAATAAGGTGAATCAGAAACAATCAGACTCAATTTATGGCTTTTTTGCTTGTGTTCTCAGCAGGGTTTCCTGCCTTTTCCCTGTGGGTGTGAAGCAGGAAGCAGGTAATGAGCTTCTGGAGACCAATGTTTGTCAGTAGGGAGACTAAGCTGAAGGAAGTCGACACTGAGGAAACAGAGCTAAGAAATAGACAAACTGGTCCTAATTCAATCACGTGAGCTCCTGTGACTGTCATCCTTGGACTCTGCAGTTACATGAGCCACTAAGTGCTTTAAAAAAAAACAACTCAAACTGGCCTCAGTTGGGTCCTGCTACTTGCAACTAAAAGAGACCCAACTAAAACACAAGAAACTTTTTTCCTTAATGGAGCACTTGATTTATTATACTCAGACATTTGATTTCTTTTTGTCAAACATATGTAGTAGATATGAAGGGTTTATATGAACATTTAAGCGGGTCTGCAGCTTCTTTATTAAAAAACTAGTTTTTTTAAAAAAGGAGACAAGACAAGTGTTGGCTGAAATGTAGGAAGAGTGACTGGTAGGGGAATAAACACATGGACTCTTATTCTGATCCTGCCACAAAATCACCCTAAGATGCCTGGTCCAGCTTCTGCTTCATCTTGTCCCATGGCCGCTCAATTCCAAAGCACCTCTATGCTTCTGCTCTTCTTGTTCTCTTGTTACAACTGAGTCTTTGGATATTTTTCTTTTCCTTCTTTCCTTTTTATCTCTATTCAGAAGACGGAGCTACAGATTTGCGGCATCCCTTGCAAACAGTTAAAGCCCTTTGCAAATATAAAACCCCTGGCTTCCATGTTGCTAGTGTTCTTTCAGCTATTTAACCTTTAAGTGCTCCCCCATATTTATCAAGATACAGCCATACATATAGAACACTTTATCAGTAATTTTCCAAATGTTTACACAAGTGACCATCAATTCGCATATATCAATGCCTCCAGTTCTCAGAGGAATCTTGCAAGATAAGTATTCCTGTATCCATCTTATAAATGAGAATATTTAAGGTCAGAGTAAGTAATTTTCCAAGAAAAAATCTCAAAGAGAGTTTGACTCCATATATCTTGTTCTTTCCATTCCCTTCTAGGAGAATACAAAGCTTCCAAAAACTACGCTGAGGAAGACAGGTACTTTTGCACATCCCTTCCCTGACCATGAAACCTCTTTAAAGGTTACCCATGTGATTAAAACTGCACATTCATTCATCAGTAATTTTAGAAAAAAATTTCTGAATCCCTGCCACGTGTTAAGCATAGTTCTAAATGCTGAGAACACAACAGTAAACAAGATAAAATGTTCCTGATCATCAGAGTGCTTACATCTAAATTGGGAGAACAGACAATAAACATGATATATATCATGTCATGTGGCACTAAGTCCTATGAAGAAAAAGCAAAGCAGAGTAATGGCGTTAAAGAGTGATGAAGAGTTATTTTAGATGGAGTCAAAGATGACATCTTTGAGGAAGGACATTTGAACAGAGACCCAAATAGAGTGACAAAGTGAAGTATGCAGTTTTTTGGCAGAGGAGTTTTCTGTGCAGAAATCCTTTCCCCACCATGGTGTATCATCAGCTGTAACTTCTCATCTGTCCACTAGATAGACTTCCTGAATGTGGGAAGTCCTAAAGAAGACAGGCAGACTCTCCAGTGATAACGGGAGTAACTGGGATTTAAGCGAGACAAAAGGGTGACCAGAGACAGAAATTTGCTCTATTAAAAATGTGAATTGCCTGAAAGCTATGTAATAACCTGAATTGGATTCTGAATTAGAGAAAAGGTATTAGTGGGATACTTGGTAGAATCTGAATAAAGTCTGTAGTTTAAACTAGTTAACAATATTCACCAATATTAATTTTCTTAGTTTTAATAAGTGAACCATGGTTATGAGATATATTTACATTGGGCAAAGCTGAGTGGTGGGCATGTGAGAACTCTGTACTATCTTTGTAACTCTTGAAAATCTAAAATTATTTCAACGTAAAAGGTAAAAAAAACCCCAAAAATGTTACCCATTGTATACTGATAACTATAAAATATTATCAAAATAAACAAGACTGAAATAAATAGAGAAATATGCCGTGTTCATGAATTGATGGACTTTCCATTTTACAAATGTCAACTTTCCTCAAAATGATCTATAGATTTGATCTAATCTTCCAAATCACAGCAGGCGTTGTGTATGTGTGGAAATGGATGGTTCTAATTTAAATGGCAGGGCAAAGAACCAAGATAGCCAAGGCAATCTTGAAGGAGAACACCCTAGATATCAAGACTTACCATGATTAAGATGGTGATGACACAAGCGTAGACAAAGAGACCGGAACAGTCCAGCAACAGACCATATATAGTCACTAGATTTATGACAAAGAGACAATAAAATACAAGGAAAAGAATGGGCTTTAATAAATGGCACTGAATCAACTGGATATTCACAGAGGAAAAATATGACCTCATTCTACATGATACACAGAAATCAATTCCATATGTATTATAGAGAAACAAAATAAAGCTTCTAACAGACAACAAGGAGAATATTTTCATAACCATAGTATAAGTAATTATTTCTCAAACAAGATACAGAGAGCACAAATCACAAAGAAAATTAGTGATAAATTAGACTACTTAAAACTAAGAACATCTTTCATTAAAAGATCCCAGTAAGAGAATGAAAAACACCATTTAACATGAGAAAAGATATTTGTATTTCATATATCTGACAAAGGATTAGTATCCAGGATATATAACTAATTCCTACAAATCAGTAAGACAATTCAACATATATACTCAATACACAAAGCAATATGAATCTCACCAATATGATGAGTTCAAGAAGCCAGATACAAAAGAATATATACTGTGTGAGTCCATTTATATGAAGTTCAAAAGGAGGAAAAATTATTCAATGTCATGCTGGTTACCTTTAAGGAAAGGTGACTATATAACTGGTAAAGGACTTAAAGATACTTCTGGGGTTGTGGTAATATTTTATTTTCTTCTCTGAGTGCTGTATAAGGGGATGTATTCTTTTAGGATTTGTACAGTGTTTTATATGTGTGTGTGTATGTGTATGTGTATATATATATATATATATATATATATATATATATATATTAGACTACAATAAAAGTTTATTATAATGCTATATGACTTAGTTGGAGAGAAAAGTCTAGGTTTGGATTATATAATAATTTTCCAATGAGCCGTTGAACTCACTATTATATTATCTATTGCCGTATAACAATTAACCCAAAACTTAGTAGCTTAAAACAACAAACATATCTCACATGATTTCTGAGGGTCAAGAATTCGGGAGTGGATTAGCTGGGTAGTTCTGGGTCAGAGTCTCCCATGAGGTTGCAGTTAAACTGTTGAATGGGATTACAGTCATGTGAAAGCTTGACTGGAGCCAGACTATGTGCTTCCCAGCTCATTCAGCTTGTTGCAGGCCTGTTCCTTGCCAACTGTTGGTCAAGTCCTCTGTTCCTCAGTATGTGGCCCTCTCCATAGGCTGCCTAACAACATGACAGCTAGCCTTCCCTAGAGAGAGAGCCAAGGGAGAAAGAATGTCCAAGATGATAGCCACAATGTTTCTTTTATTTAAAACCTAATTGTGGAAGTGATATACTATTACTGTTGTTGTATACTATTGGCCATACAGAACAACCCTAATACAGTGAAAGGAGATGACCCAAGGGCATGATACCAGGACATAAGGGTCATTGAGAGCCATCTTGGTGACTGGCTGCCATACTCATCTTCCTCACCACCCCATACTAGAATATTTGTAGAAATTATAAGATACCCAAACCTCCTATATCTCCTGCTACAATTTTATTAATGTGCATGAAAATCTTCAGCCACTTTTGAATTGGTGATCCCAGGGGAAGAACTTGCTGAGAGAGGGTGAGGAGAAATCTGGGAAGAGAGAAAAATTCTCAATTGCTGTCTCATGGACATTTGAGTTATGAAAATGGCCTTTCAACCCTGTGATTACAGAAATTAAAATAGGCCTCCTGTTCCTATTACTTCAACATAACTTCTTCCTTTGATCACTAATTCCTGAAATGCCACCAGTAGAAATCCACACAATTAGCAAAAGATGATATTTTCTGATCAAATGCAGGCATATTATCAGAACACTACAGCAGCGGTTCCCAAACTTGACTGCTCTTTATAATCTCTTGGGAAGTTATAAGAACTAATTCCTGATTCCACTGAGATCCACTGATCTGTATTTTGAGAAACTTATCGGGAGATTCTGAGAGCGTTAGCCAAACACCTCACAACTGATCCTGCAGTGGTACTTAGAAAACACTGATCTGTCCTGTTGATGTATGTGCATTTCAGAACCCTTCCAGAGGGTGAGTTTCAATGAGCGGAAGCCATTTGTTCACCAAGAGTCAATTTTCCATTTACTTGCATCTGCTCAGTGTGTTGAGTGAGATAATGCTTCTCATCCCCTTTGAATGCTTTCTTGTCCCTCTGCCACACTTTGGTTCCCATCACATTGGCCTTGAAGGTGGAGTGGGCTGTCAGCACCATGGGCTTCTAAAACTGGAGCCGCCAAATCAACTTTATCTACTCAGCTTCAAACTGCTGTGTGAGTACAGGCTAGGAGGGGTCCAGGGACTGTGGTTAAGAGGACACACAGCCATCTCTCAACACAGCCAGGATGTGTTTTCTCTTTGGCAGTAAAATGGCACAATGCCTTCTAGACTTGCCACTTAATGAATACAAGATTACAGTTTGTGTACTGGATAAATCTAGAGACTCTTTTCTCACCTATGAGAAAATATGCAAGGCACAGGAAAATTCTTTTAAGCAAATTTTAAAAACAAATGTTTGTTCTTTTTTTAATTGATCCCTTTAACAAATATTAATCGAGCATCTCTGACTTTCTACTCTCTTGCTAACTCCACTCCAGCCACACTGACACTGTTGCTGTTCTTAGAGCAAACCAGGCACCTTCCTGCCTTAAAGAATCGGCTGTAACTGATCTCTGGGCCCAGAACACACTTATCTAGGTATCTGGGAAGAGAGGTATGGCTGGCTCCCATACCTCCTCCAAGTTTTTGCTCAGATCCCACCTTCTCAATGAGGCTTAAACTGACCCCTCTAATTAACATTGTAAGCAGCGTTTTTTCCTGGCCTTGCTCTACCTCTTTTTCTCCCAACTTTCAACATACTATATATGTACTTTATTATGTGGATCATTTATTATTTGAGTTCTTGCTCTTGAATGTAAGTTTCACCAGGGTAGGAATCTTTGTTTTGTTCATTTATGCATCCCAAGCACCTAGCACAATGCCTGGCAAATAGCAGACAATAAATATTTGTTGAATTAATAAATTAGGTGTTGGAATACTGGCAAACAATACAAATACGATCATTACTGTCACAGAGATTACAATTTATTGGAGGAGACCATTAATAAACAAATAATTACAGAAATGCTCATTTAGTGATAGCCACAATATCTAGGATGGAAATATACGAAGTTCTATAAGAGTGCACAAAAGGCCCAACCTGTTAGGGTGTCAGGGATGGTTTGCTGTGGGAGCAACATTTAGCTTCAGACTGAAGTTAATTAATTCTGCTAAAGGAAGGACAAAAGGCAGAAGAAACAACCTTGAATCTACTTGAATCCCAGATTTTTAGTAATTAACAGTAGTCCAGCTTTTTAAAACAACTGAGTGTGCCTACAACCTTATCTGGATCTGCCTCTCTTTTCTTTCAAAGTAGCTATTCAAATTAAGTTTCTAAAAATCTGTAAACCATTTACTCCATCTCTAGTTTCAGCAATTGAACATCAACCTTAGAAAATTTCCTCCACTACAGATGAATAGTCTTTGGTGAATAAAACTCCTTATCTTCTGAACTTCTCTTTAATCCAATGAAAACATACAAATAAATAAGTTTTCAAGCTTTGTGGATAAGTCCATTGAATAAGTAAAGATTAAATATGCTTGGCAATGAATCAAGAGTTTCAGAGATGTCTCAGAAACAAAACCAAATGAAGGCTGAGGTAAAAGAGTTTCATGCTGAGATGAAAGCCTCAGTTGATGAAATGAGTAATTCTCCAGGTATTCTTCCAAGTATTTGAATTAAAGAACTTTGCACAAGGCAACTAAATAAAATGTCTGTGGGGATTCAAAGGTCAACATTATAACAGTTAATCACCTGCTAGAGATCACCTGACTACATGAGGCAGTTTCCTCCTTTTTATTTCTCAGAAGAACAAACACATTTATAAGAAAACACAAAGGCATGGAATAATGAGTAAGTGGTAAATACTATGAAAAGATTAGGAAGGCTCAAGAACTTATAGATACAGAGAACACACTAGTGGTTGCCAGAGGTGGGGGATGAGAAAATAGGTGAAAGTGGTCAAAAGGTACAATTTTGTCTATGGCCATGCTACCCTGAACACGCCTGATCTCACCTGACCTTGCAAGCTAAGCAAGGTTGGGCATCGTCCGTACTTGGATGGGAGACCACCTAGGAAGATCAGGTGCTATAGGTGTAAAAAAAAAAAAGTACAACTTCCAGTTATAAAATAAATAAGTCCTGAGGATGTAATGTATAGCATGGTGGCTACAGTTAACAATATTGTATTGTATATTTGAAAGTTACTGAGAGAGTAGATCTTAAATGTTCTCATCACAAGAGAAAAAGATGGTTACAACGTGTGGTGATAGATGTTAACTAGACTTATTATGGTGATCGTTTTACAATATATAGATAAATTGAATCATGTCGTATACCTAGAACTAATATAATGTTATATGTGAATTATATCTCAATTAAAAAAAAAAAGAATAAGAAAAAGCCACTTGTTAACTCACCTCTGGGAACTCTACCTTGGAACTGGCAGCAGGAGGAAAAACAACATCCTGTCTTGAGCTCTGTGTTCTCAGCTTCAGAGATGTCCCTGAGATTAAGCCACAGACGACAGTACCTGAGAACCAAACGTAACGCTTGCAGGAGGAACATGTGGTCTCCTCCATTAGATGACTGCAGAGCCATTAATAAAGGCTTTGGGGACTCAGTATTCTTTCTGCTTTTTTTCTGTGGGTTTTTGTTTGTTTGTTCATTTGTTTGTTGTTTTGCTCAGTTAACCAGGTTATATAGAGCAACAGTGTAACTTTATTTGAAGGTTGTAGTGGTTATGACCACTTCAAAAAAGCTGTAACTTTATCTTAGGATTTCCTTTGGTGTCAGTCAGGAAAAGCTAGGTTATGCTACTTAACAAACAAGCACACAATCTCAGTGGCTTAAAACAAGAGGTTTATTTTTCACGTAACACTACATGTCCATTTTGGGTTGGGCAGGAGAGATTGGCTTGTGATACCTAGGAACTCCTGTTGAGGGAGCAGCCACCATAGCTAACACAATGAGTCACCAGATCAGAGGAGAAAAGGATTTGGGGGGTTGTACACTGGCAATGAAGTGATCATAACTCATTGCCCAGAACTAGTTACACCCAGCCCCAAGTGGAATAGGAAGTATAATCCTACCATATTTCTGGAGAGGAGAAAAATAAGAAATATTTGGCGAATGACTTTAATAAATACCATGCCAATCCTTGACTTGGCCGTTTATCCAGTGAGTGTAAAACCCTTTCTGAAAGAGATGAGAATGCTTCTTTACACAGGTCATAAAGAGCCTGAAAAAGTGCTGTCCTTTCGTTTTTAAATGCAAAAGACACGGTCTCTGCTGAGTCACTGAGGGAGTAGTAACTGAAGGAAATCATGAATCTACATCCTGTTAAACCCGTTACTTTTTTTCTTTCTTTTTTTTTGATTAAATTTAGCTATAGGCTATGTTTATTTATACTTTTAAATAATTTTTATTTTCAATTACAGTTGACATATAATACCATATTAGTCTCAGGTGTACAAAATAGTGATTAGACATTTATGTAATTTACAAAGTGATCACCCCAATAAATCTAGTACCCATCTGACATAATACATAGTTATTACGATATTATTGACTACATTCTCTATGCTATACCTTATATCTCTATGACTATTTTGTAACTACCAATTTGTACTTCTTAATCCTTCCCCCCTTTTCATTCATCCCCCCAACCCTCCTCCCATCTGGCAACCATCAGAATGTTCTCTGTATATACGAGTGTGTTTCTGTTTTGTTGGTTCATTTGTTTTTTAGATTCCACATATAAGTAAAATCATATGGTATTTGTCTTTCTCTTTCTGACTTATTTCATTCAGCATAATATCCTCTAGGTTCGTCCAGGTTGTTGCAGATGGAGAGATTTCATTATTATTATTATTTTTTAATAGCTGAGTGATGTTCCATTGTATATATGTACCATCTCTTCTTTACCCTTTCATCCATTGGTAAACACCCAGGTGGCCTCCATATCTTGGTTAATGTAAATAATGCTGCAATGAACACATGGATTCGCATGTCCCTTTGAAGTAGTGTTTTGAGTTTCTTCAGATAAATATCCAGAAGTGAAATTGCTGGGTCCTTCCTTGTCTCTTGTTATAGCCTTTGTTTTAGACTCTATTTTGCCAGCTATAAGTATTGTTAGTCCAGTTTTTTTTTCATTTCCATTTTCATGAAATATCATTTTCCATTTCTTTGTTTTCAGTCTGTGTGTGTCTTTCAATCTTTAGGCTGTTACTTTTATTTCTGATAAAGATTGTGTTGTTACTGATTCTTTTCTTTAATATGTATACCACACTGATTTTAGCCAGTTGTGTTTGTTGCAGTATACTTAGTTTTTCTGTAGTTTTAACTAATCTCCAAATCTCAGGGGTTTACTATAACTCAAGTTTATCTTCATTCATGCTTCAAGTCCACTGTAGATAAGCTCTGCTCACCTTAGTCACTCAGAGACCCTGTATCACCACATATGTTTCCACAGGACCCTGCAATTGGAAAGACATGGCAATTCCCAAAACTGCTCTTCAAGTTTCTTCTTGGAAGTGACATACAACACTTACACTCAGAAATCATTAGAGAGGCTGTCACATGGCCACATATAATTTCAAGAAGGCAGGAAAGTATAATTTTACTATGTGCCCAGAAAGGGGAAAAAGAACAAAAAAAGTTAGGGAATGACTCCAAAGACTATCCTATCAACCAAACATGGAACAAAGGAAAGAAACATGCTTGGATAGAACTGCTACATTAATCTCTAGGTGGCTCAGGATTGGTGACTGATATATGGAGTTGAGCAGTCGAGGAAGAACTTGACTTTCCAAAAACATTTTAAAGTTCAAAATCATTTTCACATTCCATTTTTCTTTTTGTCTTTATAAGAATGCTGTGAGCCAAATCATGCATAAGTTATTACCCCTATTTTAAAGAAAAGAAAGATGCAGAGAAATGCATATTTTTTCCAGATTCCACACTGTCCTAAGTGACAAAGTAAGGACCATCACCAGAGCTCTGATGCAGAGTTATCTCCCATCTTTATGTGCCAGCCACCTACTGGATTCTTTTTTGGGCATTGCTAGTGACTCCTGAGCCCTACTCTGTGTGCTAAAGTAAGGAGTGATGCAGGAGATTGAAGTGAGTAGCAATAAAGCACTAAAACTAGCAATTAGTTTGATGATTTAAGTGAAAAAATGCCTAGTTCATCAAAACAAATTAAAACTCAATATTACCTTTAATATAGATTTTTAGACCATAAAAGCAATACATGGTCATTATAAAAAATTTGGAAAATATAAAAAATATGCAGAAGAAAATAAAAACCACTCACTCAGATATAAATACTGATTAAAAAAATTCTCGTTCAAATGAAAATTTTAGGCATGTAATAAAAATATATGAAAGAAACCCAAGCATATGTGTCATGCAGCACAAAAACAAGTCATCATTAAAATTGCAGTTGAAGCCCCTCTGGAGCTTCCTTATTCTCTCCCTCTCCCTCCAGAGGTAACTATTATCCCAAATTTGGTGTTTATAAAATTCCCCTGTATGCCCCTGTATGCCCTAGTGTTTAACACATATGAATATACTCAAAAATACATAGCATTATTGTTCATGCTTCCAAATTTAATTTTAACAGCATCATACTATACTAATCTTTGGCACTTGCATATTTTTTCTGTAAATATTACGCTTTTAAGAGTTATTCAGGTTGACATAAGTAGGCCTAGTTCATTCACTTAACTTCATACAACAGCACTTCTCAAACTTTAAGTGGCACACGAATCACCAGGTAATCTTGTTAAAACAAAGATTCTGGTTGAGTAGGTCTGGGGTTCTCAGGTAGACCCAATGAGGCTGGTCAGGAATCACATTTTGGGGAACAAAGCTATATAGTATTCCTTTGAACGCATATGACACAATTAATTCATCTATTCCCCTGTTGATGTAGAGGTTCAGAATTATTTCACTCCAGGATGTGCTTCTGTGATATGTGGATTATTTTGAGCTAGAGCCAATAAAGACCCTCCAGGCTCGTGAGAAACTTTTCACCTTTTCCTCAAAGAATTATCACCAGAAATAACTTAAAACATCAAACTAATTGCTAGTTTTAGTGCTTCATAGCTACTCACTTCAATCTTCCACATCACTCCTTACTTTAGCACACAGACTTGCCATATATAGAGTAGGGCAACCTTCTAATTACTGAACATCTGCTCTCCTTATCGCCCCTCTGTAGCACCAAGGTGATCCTCAGCTCAGAATGTCAGATATACTTCATTTTCTTTTTCTGTCTCTGAACCTCTCTTGTATGTGGGATCTCTGACTCACTCAAGTATGTGGGGTTCCCATGCATATCTAGGTATCAAATTTGTTTATTTTCTCTTGTTAATCTCTCTCATGCAGATTTAATTATTAGACCAGCCAAAAATACCTTTATGGTAGAGAAAGTTTCTTCCACCCTCACAATGGACTTTAGTTTGTTTGTAATTTTCTTTTTTAATTTGGCCATTACAAGCAATGTTACAGAAAGCATTCTTTTGCATATTTCTTAGCACACCTGTGCAAGAGTTCTCTAGTTTGCGTACTGAGGAATGCAATTGCTGGGTTAAAGGGTCTGCAATTTGTTCAGTTTTGCTAAGTACTTCTAAGTGGTTCTCTAAAGTGGTACTTACCATTTATCACTCTACCAGCAGTTCAGAATTCTTTTTGTTCAACATCCTTGCTGCTCATGGTATTGTCAGTAGTGAGTTGTCTTTTCCCATATTTATTGGACATTTGACTTCTTTAGTGTTTTTTTTCCTTTTCTTTTTTTTCAATTTGTTTTTAAATTTTAATTAGTTTCGAGTATACAGTACGTTGGTTAGACATCTATATAGTTAGTAAAATGATTCCCTCAATTGCTCCCTCTCTCACTTGACCCTCCACATAGCCAATGAATTAATGCTAATTGCATTCCTTATGCCATGCTTCTCATACCCATGACCATCTGTCAGCTACTAATTTGTACTTCTTTAACCATTCACCCCATTCTCCCAGCGCCCCAAGCCCCCCTCCCCTCTGTCTGTCACCAAATCGTCCACTATTTTTGTGAGTCTGTTTTTGATTAGTTTGTTCTTTTTATTCCTTAATTTCGCATATAAGTGAAATCATATAGTGTTTATCTTTCTCTGCCTGACTTAAATACCTTCTAGATTCATCACAACAATATCTTTTTCCATTTCCTCCCTTTTCATATGTAGGGGTCTTGTTTTCTTATCCTTTTAGCCACTCTATACCTTGGTGGAACACTTAATACTTTTCCATTTAAAGTACTTATTGATAGGAATGTAGTTGTTACCATTCTTTATTCCTGTATTTTTTTAAATTTTTAAAAATTTTAAATTTTTAAATTAAGTTTATTGGGGGTAACATTGGTTAACACAATTATATAATTTTCAGATGCACATTATCTATTGCGTATTTACCACCCAAAGTCCAGTATCCTTCAGCTACCCTATATTTTACTCCCTTTAACTGTCTACCTCCCCCTCCTCCCCACCTTACTAGTAACCACTGGTCTATAGTCCTCTGGTAACCAATGGCCTATGGTCCATGTCCATGAGTCTCTGTTTGTTTGTCTTGCTCATTTGTTGCTTTTAGGTTTATATCCCATATATAACCG
This sequence comes from Eidolon dupreanum, assembly GCA_028627145.1. NCBI lineage: Eukaryota > Metazoa > Chordata > Mammalia > Chiroptera > Pteropodidae > Eidolon > Eidolon dupreanum. The sequence continues at coordinate 23,002,921 of CM053513.1, forward strand.
GTATGTGATTTTCAACGTTTTCTGTCTGGCTTATTTCGCTTACCATGATTATCTAGAGGGCCATCCATGTTGTTTCAAATGACAGTATTTCATCTCTTCTTATGGCTGAGTAATATTCCACTGTATATATGTGCCACAGCTTCTTTATCCAATCATCTATCATAGGACACTTGAGATGTTTCCATGTCCTGGCTACAGTGAATAATGTTGCTATGAACATCAGTGTGCAAATATCTTTTCAGATATGAGTTTTCAAGACTTTGGAGTAAATACCCAGTAGAGGGATTGCTGGATCATATGGTAGATTAATTCTTAGTTTTTTGAGGAAACTCCATACTGTTTTCCACAGTGGCTGTACCAATTTGCAGTCCCACCAGCACTTCGCACCTTCTCCATTTGTTATTACTTGTCCTGTTGATTATAGCTATTCTAAAAGGTGTGAGATGGTATCTCATTGTGGTTTTGATTTGCATTTCCCTAATAGTCAGCGATGTTGAGAATCTTTTCATAAATTTGTCGGCCATTTGTGTATCCTCTAGGTAGAAGTGTCTGTTCAGGTCCTCCGCCCATTTTTTGACTGGATCATTTGTTTTTTTTGTTGTTGTTATTGAGTCATATGAGTTCTTTGTATATTTTGGATATTAGGCCCTTACCAGAGGCATTACTTGCAAATATATTTTCCCATTCAGATGGTTGTCTCTTTACCTTGTTGACGATTTCCTTTGCTGAGCAAAAGCTTTTAGTTTGATGTAATCCCATTCGTTTATTTTAGCTTTTACTTTCCTCACCTTTGAAGTCAAATCATAAAGTTCTCTTTAAGTCCAAGGTCCTTGAGTTTAGTTCCTATGTTTTCTTCTATGCATTTTATTGTTTCAGGTCTTATATTCAGGTTCTTACTCCACTTTGAGTTAATTTTGGTGTGTGGTGATAGGCAATCATCTAGTTTCATTCTTTTGCAGGTGGCTTTCCAGTTTTCCCCAGCACCATTTATTGAAGAGGCTTTCCTTTCTCCACTATATGTTTTTGGATTCTTTGTCAAAAATTA
>CM053513.1:23004465-23091919 GCA_028627145.1 Eidolon dupreanum
TTTTTTTCTCAGGATAGCTTTGGCCATTTGGGGTCTTTTGTGCTTCCATACAAATCTGATGATTTTTTTGCTCTATTTCTTTAAAAAATGCCAGTGGGATTTTAATGGGGATTGCATTAAATCTGTATAATGCTTTAGGTAATATGGTCATTTTAACTATGTTGATTCTTCCAATCCAAGAACATGGAATATCTTTCCAATTCTTTGTATCTTCTTCGATTTCTTTTAACAGAGTCTTGTAGTTTTCATTATGTAGGTCCTTCGCATGTTTTGTTAGATTTATTCCTAGGTACTTTATTCTTTTTGCCGCAATTGCAAAAGGAATTATTTTTTACACTTCTTTTTCTGATGCTTCATTATTAGAGTATAGGAACACTATGGATTTTTGAATGTTGATTTTGTATCCAGAGACTTTACTGTATTTGCTTATTGTTTCTAGTAGTGTTCCTGTGGAGTCCTTAGGGTTTTCTATATAGAGAATCATATAATGACAGATTGACTTCTTTGTTTTCTATTTGGATGCCTTTTATACCTTTCTCTTGCTTAATTGTACTTGCTAGGACCTCCAATGTATATAGAATAGCAGTGGCAATAGTGGACAGCCTTGCCTTTTTCCTGATCTTAGAGGGAAGGTTTCTAGTTTTTCACCATTAAGTATAATGTTGGCTGATGGTTTATCATAGATGGACTTTACTATGTTAAGGTACTTTCCTTCTATACCATTTTTGTTAAGTGTTTTGATCATAAATGGGTGCTGTATCTTGTCAAAGGCTTTTTCAGCAATGTAGAGATGATTGTATGATTCTTATTTTTTAATTTGTTTATGTGGTATATCACATTAATCGATTTGTGTATGTTGAAGCATCCCTGTGCCCCTGAGACGAAGCCCACTTGATCATGGTGTATAATCGTTTAATATGTTGCTGTATTTGGTTCGCTAGTATCTTATTTAGGATTTTTGCATCTGAGTTCGTGAGAGATATTGGTGCATAGTTTTCTTTTTTTGTGTTATCTTTACCAGATTTTGGTATCAGAGTAATATTGGCCTCATAAAATGAATTGGGAAGTATTGTCTCCTCTTTGATTTTTTGGAAGAGTTTGAGGAGAATAGGTATTAAATCTTCTTTGAATGTTTGGTAGAATTCACTGGCGAATCCATGTGGTCCTAGACTTTTACTTTTTGGTAGGTTTTTGATGATTGTTTCAATTTCCATACTGCTGATTGGTCTGTTTAGATTTTCCAGTTCTTCTTGATTCAGTCTAAGAAGGTTGTATTTTTCTAAATACTGGTCCATTTTCTCTAGGTTATTAAATTTGGTGTTATATCCTTTTTCATAGGATTCTTGTGTGATCCTTTGTATATCTGCGATGTCAGTCATTATTTCCCCTCTTTTGTCCCTGATTTATTCATTTGTGTTCTTTCTCCTTTTTCTTTAGTGAATCTTGCCAGGGGGTTGTCAATTTTATTAACCTTCTAAAAGAAACAGCTCTTCATGGTATTTAATTTATTTATTTATTTATTTATTTTGTTGTTGTTATTTTCAATTTCATTTATTTCTGCTCTAATTTCGATTATTTCTTTCCTTCTGCTGATGTGAGGCCTCATTTGTTCTTCCTTTTCTAGTTTTTTAAGATGAAGCATTAGGTTCTTTATTTGGGCTTATTCTTATTTTTGGAGATAGGTCTGAATGATATGCCCTCTTTTGCCATGTCCCCAAAATTTTGATATGTTGTACTCTCATTATCATTTGTTTCTATGTATCTTGATCTCTTTTTATTTCTTCCCTGACCCAGTTATTCTTCAGTAGCATGCAGTTTAGTCTGCATGCATTTGTGGTTCTTCCTGATTTCTTTTTGCAGTTGAGCTTTAGTTTCAAAGCATTATGGTCAGAGAATATGGTTGGTATGATTTCAACCCTCTCAGATTTGTTGAGGCTATCTCTGTGTCCCAGTATGTGGTTGATTCTTGAGAATGTTCCATGTGCTTTAAGAGGAATGTATAAGCTGGTGTTCTGGGATAGAAGGCTCTGTAAATATCAATTATGTCCAGTCAGTCTAATGTGTCATTTAAAGATGTTATTTCCTTATTGATTTTCTGTTTGGACGATCAGTCCATATCCAACAGTGGGGTATTTAGGTCTCCTACTATGATAGTATTTAAATCTGTTTCTCCTTTTAGTTCTGTTAGTAATTGCTTTACATAGTTCGGTGTTCCCTAATTGGGAGCATAGATATTAATAAGTGTTATGTCTTCTTGGTGCATGATTCCCTTTATCATTATTAAGTGTCCCTTAGTATCTTTCTTTACATTTTTTATTTTGAAGTCTATTTCATCTGATATTAGTACCGCTTCTCTTGATTTTCTCCGAATGCCATTTGCTTGAAATATCATTTTCCACCCTTTCACTTTGAGTCTATATTTGTCTTTGGAACTGAGATGTGTCTCCTGGAGGCAGCATATGATTGGGTTTTGTTTTTGATCCTTTCTGCAACTCTGTGCCTTTTTATTGGTGAGTTCAGTCCATCTACATTTAGGGTGATTATTGAAATATGAGGTCTTCTTATAGCCATTTTATCTTTTGCTTTCTGGTAGCTCATTGTTTCTATTGCTTCCATGTCCTTGTATTTCTGTGTTCTTTATTTTGGTTGGCTTTTGTAGGGTTTGCCTCTGGTTCTTCTTGTTTTATGTTATATACTTCAGTTCTTAAACTTTGGTGTGTGGTTACCATTATGAATATGAAAAGGATAGTTACATATATACAGTCATCCATTTTCTTCTGTGCTTGCCTTATCTCCATTCCCCTTTACAAATTTGGATCTTTGAATCCTTCCCTCTTCAGTCATTGTTTTCTTAATTTGTTCCTATGTATGCTGAACATTCATTACTAGCTTGTTATAGCTATTCTCTTCTTATTTTTTAAGCTTATAATGCCCTGTTTTCAGTAACAGTTGCACTCCTCTGCTTCTATTTGCCTGATAGTCACTTTACTCCTAATTGTGCATTTTTTTTCATTTTGTTTTAGGGGAACTGACCCCTTTCAGTATTTCCTGTGGTACAGGCCTTGTAGTGGAGAATTCCCTCAATTTTTGTATGTTGGGAAAGTTCTAAATTTCTCCTTCATATCTAAAGGAGAGCTTAGCTGGATACATTATTCTAGGCTGGTAGTTCCTTTCACTTAATAGTTTAAATATTTGATTCTATTTCTTTCTGGCATGTAAGGTTTGCTCTGAGAAGTCCAACGATAATCTAATGGGTTTTCCTTTATAAGTTACCATTTTTTCTCCCTGGCTGCCCTGAGAATTCTGTTTTTGCAATTGATTTTTGATAACTTTAATACAATGTGTCTTAGTGAAGGCCTTTTCAGGATGAGAACACTGGGTCTTCTGTTGACTTCTTGAATTCCAGACTCCAGCTCATTCCTTAGAATTGGGAAATTCTCGCCCACTATTTGTCTGAAAATGCTTACTAATCTTGTTCCTTTTCCTCACTTTTGATAATGCCCATTATTCTTATGTTTCCTCTCCTGATGGTATCATCTAGTTCTTGAATTTCTCTTGCATCGTTTTTCCTTTTCTAGTTTCTCTCTTCTTCCTTCTGATTTATTTCTAGATATCTGTCTTTGATATCACTGATCCTTTCCTCCATTTGCTGGACTCTATTTCCCAAGTTTGCTATTTCATTGATTAACTCTTGCAGTGTGTTCATCTCCAGAAGTTCTATTTGGTTCTTTTACATGAAGATCCTATGCTCAGACATGCTGGTGAGCAGTTTGGGTGTTTTTTTGTTCAATTTTAGTTGTTCAGCTTATTGTTGTTTCAAGGGGAGAGATTTGAGAACGTCTCTCACTCCACCATGTTTTTCCAACTTCCCTGAGATATTGTTCTTGAGCTTTAGTATTATTATAAAAACAGTCGGTCCTTGGAAATAGCTCATTTTCTCTCTCTAAAAGGGCACATTGACCTTTTCACCTCCAGTGGCCTAATATGCATGTTGGTAGAGAAGCAGGGCAAAAGGGAACTTTAAATTCTTGATCCTGAATGAAATGTAAACTCAGGAAAGCTTTTGAAAATCAAAGTGGTAAGCAATATGAAATTTCAAGCAGGATGTGAGCATACAGATCACTGAAGGAAACAAACAATATTTGTAATTCAACTTCCTTTTCTGTGAGATGGGACTAATAAAAGTTTATTCTTCACAAAGCTTGCATCTCCAGCAGGAAGTGATATTTCTGCATGTCTTTAATCTGTACTGAGTCTTTTGTAGGCAGCATATGTAGGGGTCTTATTTTCTTATCCATTCAGCCACTCTCTCTTTTGGTTGGAACACTTAATTCTTTTCCATTTGAGGTACTTGTTGATAGGAATATAGGTATTACCATTCTTTATTCCTGTTTTTGATACATATTTTTTCTTTTTAAAGGAGTCCCACCAACATTTCTTGTAATATTGCTTTGGTAATGATGAATTCCTTTAGCTTATTTTTGCCTGGGAAGCTCTTCATCTGTCCTTCAACTCTAAATGATAGCTTTGCAGGATAAAGTATTCTTGGTTGTAGATACTCGGTTTTCATCATGTTGAATATTTTGTGCCAAGCCCTTCTGTCTTGCATAGTTTCTTTTGAGAAATAAGCTGCCAGTCTTACGAGTGCTCCCTTGTAGGTAACTAATTACTTTTCTCCTGCTCCTTTTAATATTCTCTCTTTGTATTTAACCTTTGGCATTTCAATCATGATGTGCCTTGGTGTGGACCTCTTTGGGTTCCTGGTTTTTAGGGTTCTCTGAGCTTCCTTTACCAAGTTAAGGAAGTTATTGATTTTTCTTCAAATAGCTCTTCAACATGTTGTTTTCCTTCAGGTACCCCTATGACATCGATATTTTTAACTTTAATAGTGTCCCATATTTTCCTTAAATTAGTATTATAGTCTTGGCTTCTTTTTTCTTGCCATCCTGATTGAGTGTCCTTGCCTTTCTCATTGTCTAGATAGGGCATTTGATCCTCTTCTTTATTCACTTTGTTTATTCCATTTAGTATACTTCTTATCTCAGATAATGTGTTCTTCATTTCTAACTGGTTTTCTTTTATAATTTCCATTTCCATTTTTATGTTTTCTTTTTATCTCTTTGTTGAATTTCTCACTGAGTTCATCTACACATCCTATAAGTTCATTGAGCATCTTTATAACCAGTGTTTTGAACTCTGCATCTGTTAGATTGCTTGACTTCATTATTTCTGGATCTTTGTTCTATTCTCTCATATGGTTTCTGCTTCTTTATCTTCCCATTTTGACTGCCTTTCTATGCCTGTTTCTATGTATTAAGCAAAGCTCCTAAGTCTCCCCATCTCATTAATATGGATTTGTGTAGTCCGGTGGCACAGTCCTGAGAGGCGTTCAGCTGCAGGCAAAATTTAGCCCAAGGCTGTGCCCCTCTGGGAGAGCTTATAGTTGCCTCAAAAGGCCAAACCAGAAACTGAGGCCAGCTGCCACCAGTGTGAGTCTGGGCGCTGTTCAGCAAAGAACACTTCACTTGTAGAGGATACACTTAGATGTGGTTTGGTTGGGGGAAGTGGTGTTTCAGAGAATTCTCTGGGCAGAGTGACCTTTGTCATCCAGTTTAATGATATCTTGGCTATAGCAGCACTGTGTCCATACACTGGGAGTGGGAAGGGCTCAACAGAGAAACAATGGATACTGCTGGCACTTCTGTACGAGGAGTGAGTCACAACTTGGCCCACACTCTTACAACTCTGTGTCCCATTATAAGTCTCTGGTGCCTCTTGTGCACACAAACCAGCACTGGTGCTCAGAATGAGCAGGTCTATCACCACGAAAATCCACTTGCCGACACGGCCCCTTTAAGAGGCTTCTGTCACTGCCACAGCCTCTGGCCCACTCAGCTGCTCAAGGACAGGGCAGCCTTGCAGCCTCACCCCATCCTACTTTCTGCCATTGCAAGGAGATTTCTTAGATTTCTCCCTAGTTGTATGGCTTGTTTATCTAGATCCCATGAGATTTTTCATTGCTGTTTGCTCCTTGTTTCTGTCACAACTTTGATTTGGTAGCCAGAAGGATGAACAGAGCTTCTATCTTCTATGTCATTTTTTTTTGCCCGTTCTTTTCTTTACTCATGCCAACTACATTCAATTTTCCCAAAACACCATACTCTCTTGTACTTGTAAATGTCTGTGTGCATACTTTTTTTTTTGGTTCACTCCTGATTTAATTCTATGTATTAGCATAGTTCTATTTTCTTTTCAAATAACATTATCTATCTATCTATCTATCTATCTATCTATCTATCTATCTATCTATCTTGCTATCTTGCTATCTTGCTATATGTTATTGCGTATTTATTTATTTATGGCCATTGTAGTCAATAAAGTCTATTAAAACAATTATAGTTCTCATTGAAATTCTGTATTCCTTGAAGGTAAGGGCATGTCATAGACTTTTTTCCTTATCCTGAATATATTGTGAAACCAATTTAGAAAAATAAAAATAGTTTAAACTTTTGATGAGTACATTTAACTAAAATGAAGATAATTAAGCAGTAGTGGTTTAATGTGCAGGCTCTAGAATGATAAATAACTGACTGAAGCTGAAGCTTGTTATTTACTAACGATTTGACTTTGAGTGAGTTATTGATACTCCTAAGCTTCAGTTTTCTCATCTATAAAACAGGGAACATAATAGTGACTGAACATGAAATTTCTATAAAACACAGTGGCTGCCACTTAATAAGCAAACAACAAATTCTGGAGGTGATTATTAATAAACTTTCTTTGGTGGAGAATGGAAAGCCTGACATGCTTACAACCTTCTTCTTTGCTGATACTTGATAGACAGTACTGCAAATTATTTAAATCGATTAATGCTAGAGAATGAATGTTAGAGAAGCAAACAAAAGTGATTATTTATTTTGCTACTCTATGTATTAAGCTGGTAAAAATACTATATTCTGTGAGCTAGTACGTGACTGAGTTTTCAAGTTTATTATTACTCTTTTGGAACTGGGCAGACTATGAATTGAAGGCAGGAATTGTGAATGCAACTGTCCTAGAGGCCAAGCAGCTACTGCTAATGAATGAAGCCGGCTAATGGGACGGGGTGAGGAGTGACAGGGATTGTGACACACGGGACAGCCACACCCCTCCCATGGGGCCCCTGCTACTGAGCTTTGGCTTTGACAAGGCAGGATTGACAAGCCAGCCACATCTTCCAAGTTTCCAGGAGAAGTTGAAAATCTAGAGTTTTTTTTTTTTTAATGGATTTTTCTAATTTCTAGAAGTTGGCAACTAATTCAAGCATTGTTTTAAAACACTGAGCAGGCCAAAAATATCATGTCTGCAGGCCAGAGCTGATTCATGGGTCACCAGCTTGTGACCTTTGATTGGAGATATCATTAACGTTTTCAAGAAGCACATAGCAATGTGGTCAATTTTAGAGTTTAAAGGGATGCTAAAACATCACACAAACTTTGTCCAGTGTAATATGAACTACTTTGAATATCTCTTCTAGTCAATTAGTAATAAACATCGGTTAATTTTTTTAAAAAAGCTTACACATTATATTTTAACTCCTTTATCCTTCAGCAAATTTAGTACCGAGGTTCAGCCTGATCTGATTTCAGTCTTGACCTCTTGTGGAAACAGTCCAGGGAGTTCCTAAATAAACTTCATTCTCCTAACAGGTTTCTGCAAGATATTAGCTGGAGAAAGCCCTGTAGCCCAACAGGCAGATGGCAGTAAGAAATTAACTTGAACTTCAGCAAGGCTGAGGTTTCCATGGGAACAGAGGAAGCAGCCATAAAGCCTGGTGTTTGAACTGAAAACAGACTCTCTATTACCATAGTTTTAGAAACCATTCTACAACTCTCCCCAAATACATTTAGTTTTCCCTCCTAAAATGCTTTAAATTTAGTTAACAACAAGATAATAAATCGTACTCAGGTACATGCTTAAGTAGGTTAAGTGTCTGCATCAGATACTAGAAAGACAGTGTAAGCATATAAGTTCTGGAATTTGAAAATCATTAATAAGCTTTAGCAGTCTCCATCCAAAAAAGTATATTCTTTATTAAGTGAGCCCATGACATGCAGAATTCATTGTTTTAATCTTTTGCTATAAATAATAGACATTCAAATAAATTTGATTTTTCTGTCAATGTGTTTCTTTTTAAGGAATAAAATATATCATTAATATGGATTTTGTCTGACTTTCCAGGCACTTAACATCTGAGGGATAAGCAACTGTGAAGGGTATTATGCTTTTCTAAATTAATGATTAAGGAGAGCTCATTTTGCTTGTGTCTGTTTTATCTAAAGGTGAATTAGCCAGAAAGCTAAGATTCATATCCCCTTACTTTCATTGGCCTCTTCCAAGTGCCTAGGGCAAGACTTCATAATGTTTACATGGCCATATATTTTTGTAAATTTTTGTAATGTTTGTTAAAGATATTTAACTTCAGTGGTTAAGACTGCTGTCTCTTTCCACTCAGATATCCCTGCATCACAATTCTCTCCTGTTGAGTGATGATGAAATGGCTGCAGGTACCTTTGGCATCTGGGTAAGGGGAAGTTGAGTTGGGGATATATTGAGTATGAACTTAACGGAATATATTTATGTAGGTCACAGTTTTTGTGAATGAATATGTTACTGCCAGTTGTCCTGTCATAGGAATAACTTCTAGTAATATTCCCACTGTCCACTATGTGAATTTACATAGCACCATGACATAAAGGTGCTGGGTCAGAGACTAAATTGAGATATAACCATGTCCTGTGGTGCCTGACACCCTGGGATATGGGTGTGAGGAAAAAATAGGATTAAAGTGGAGCCAAGAGCAAGCCCATAGAAAATTTTTTCCATCATTACACATGTAAAATTATAAATTTGGTTCTCAATGAGTTTTAGTCAAATTGGAAATTCTAGCCTAACAGAAATAGTCTTGATAAGGCAATGTATATAATTATAAACACACTGTGCAGTTTTTATGGGAATTATGTGATACAGAATTTATTGAAATTCCTGTAATTAATTTTCCAGTTGAATTAACATGAAATACTGATGACAAACATAACATAAAACTCAATACATAACTACAACAGGAACATTTATGACAAAATGGTTAATGAGAACTGTCAATTCAAAGAGTGTTTCAGATGGGTCATTACTAGTGTAACTAAATACAGGACACTCATACAAAAAACTTGATAAAGGTTTCTCTAAATTTGATAAAAATCTTAAAAATGTAGATGACATTATCAACAATGAACTGTACAGTTGAAAAAACTTTTCGATCTATCAATAACAAAAATCAAGATTTTAATATCATGTGCTAGCAACTCTTAATGATGATAGTAATAAATACTCCTCTCCCACAAAATCTCCTGTTAGTCTAAGATCAAAACAATCACAACTATTACTGTTGAGTTTTTATAACACAATATATGTATAAGGTTTAAATTAGTCCATTTTTATTACTCCTCATTTAATACAATAATCATTGTATTCTACATGAAAGTTATGCTTGATAAACTCCCAGTTATATAGTCAACCTCACACATGCATTGATACATGTTTTTCTGAGTAAGTTGTAATGGTTCAGAATCATTTTAGTTTCTTTCAAGCACAGGTGTGTCTCTACCCAAGGTCATAATATGCACCTTGTAGCTTCTAAATAAACAACGATAGTATAGTGATTGTAAAAATAAAAAAATAGAACTTGAATTACTTCAGTGATGTTATTTTTAGTGCAAATCAACCTCTGAACTTTGGAGAGTTTACTTTTTGGAAGCAATTTTTCATGTGTCCCTCCCCTCCTCCTCCATTTTAAAGAGTATAATAACATAACAAATTATTAATTCATCATTAAAATTTGTAATTTTTCTTTTATCATTCTAAATAAATATCTACCTTCAAACTCAATTTTTATTTGTAATTTGTAAAAGCTTCAGGCCCAGTAAAACCCAGCTCTACCCTTGTTCTCTTTCTTCCTATAATGGCAAAGTCAGTTTTTTTTTAAAGGTAGAATTTACAGAGAGTAAAATGCAGAAATATTAAATGTATAGCTAATTGAATATTTATATAACTTTATAACCATCAGCCATGAAGATGCAAAATGTTTCCATCACTCCAGAAGAAAAAAAATTAATTTCTAATATATACTTTTAAGAAGTCAGCATATCCACAAAACAATATTTTTGTTAAGAAAAAGCATTATTCAAAGAACACAAACTTTTAGTGATAAAATTATAGTTACTAAAATTAAAAATTCAATAGAAAGACTAGAAAAGAAGGTTAAAGAAGTTGCTCAAAACATTCAACAGAAAGACAAAAAGATGGAAAATATGAGAGAAAAGATGAGACATAGAGGACTGCCAAGAGCAAAAACTCCAACAAATAGGAGTCCTAGGAGAAATAAAATGGAGGGGAGGAAACTGAAAGAAATCAAAATTTTTAGATTTCACATTACCCAGAATATCAACGATTTGGAAGTGTTATCTCAGTATACTTTTTACTTGCATTTCTCTTAGGAAATCTTAAAATTTGATAAAAATATATGGTTGAAAAATTAAAGAAATTAAAAATAAATATGTTAAAAGTGTATTTGAACTACACTATAGATTGGTTAAAACAATTTGTTCTAGATTATATTTAACCACTGTCATTCATTCATTCGTTCATTCATTCATTTATTCATGTATCATTCTGCACTTACTTGGTGATAAGCCATGGTAGTTCTAGTCTAAAAGAAAAGGACTGATTCCTACTCTATATCTAACCATAATACAGTATTATAGAGCTATAAAGAAACAGCTATCTCAGTGTTTCTCATTATTATTAAATAATGTCTTTTTAAAATAAATATAATACTTTATCTTGGACTTAATATACTTTCTGAATCTAATGATTCATATATTTTATTCTAAACAATTTTAGCAATTATTTTTTGAAATATTGCCTCTCCTCATTTTCTTCATTATCTTTTTCTAATTCCTAGGAATTATTTTGCAGAACATTCATATTCTCTTAACCCTTCTTTAATATTTTTTCTGTTTTCCTATTGCTTCATTCCATACCATTTCCAAAGATCTATCTTCCAGTTAACAAATTCTCTCTTTGCTTGTGTCTAACCAGTGCTTAAAATAAGTCATCCTTTGAGTTTTAAATTTATGAGCACAACTTTCTAGTTATTCTTTTCTTACTCTTTCATATCTGTGTGTTCTTATTATTTTGTTATTTATTTTATTCTGTTCTGATTTATTATCCTATGACTTTAATTTTTTTAAATTTTATTTTATAACCCTTATCTGATAGCTCCGTTAAATGAATTTCTGGGGAGCCTAATATGATTCTTTGTTGTGTCTCTTGAATTTTGTTTAGGATATATGGTTTTTGCATGTATTTTATATCTTTGGATTGTAAGCTCATCATGAGAATGGTTTATCTGTGGGAGTCCTGTGAAGCTTGGATGGATGGCATATCTTCCAAAGAGATTTTATATTTGCTTCTTCTAGGTGTCCAAGAGGTCCTAGACTCAATTCTAGGTTAATTTCTTAGCTTCAGGTTCCCTGCATCATGTGTATGTTGTTTATAAATTGGATTAGGCTTTTGTTTACATATTCTCAAGGTTGGTTCACCTATAATCCCCAATCCCAAGTTGAGGTCAAGACAACAAAGCTTCCTTATTGTTTCCTTATGTACTGGTGGTAGAATATTTTTTTATTCATCCTTTCTCTGTGGGAGTAGTGTGTGTGTATGTGTGTGTGTGTGTGTGTGTGTGTGTGTGTGTGTGTTTCTTGTTTCCAATTCTCCACATGGCACAGGCACAGGGCCTTGATTTCTTGTACTAAAACCCTAGTCCTAAGTTTCTTAGTAGCCACTGATCATTATATCTTTCTATAGGTAGTCAAGGGTCAATTCATGAGCTTACTGCTCTAGTTTTATGTTTCCTCTCCATTTTGCCTTTTGGAGAATTTCTTTTAATTTCTTTTGAACTCAGCTATTCATGTGAAGAATATTTTTCTATATTTTGTGTGGCATTTATAGGAGTTTTGTAGCAGGAAAGTTATTCAGTCTGTCAAAGCGTGAGAAACTGAAATTGCTAATCATATTATTTTTAAATGGCTTTAAAAATCAAAGCAATGTTCAATTCTAAGAATTTTTCAAAACCCTACCTAAGGATTCTTATACCTACTTTGTTATGTTGAGATAACTGTTATGGGAACACAGAAGAAAAGGTGACTAATTTTGACTTGATTGCTAAGGAAGTCACCAGAAATGTGACATTTCAGTCAGATCTTAGAGGATGAGAAGTTTAGTACATTTATCTACCACCAACTGTAAGTCCTTAAAGAATTACACACAATGAAATTTAGGGTTAGTTTTTGTCTAGTCAATTTACCTCATTTTATATGTTATTAGATATAAATATTTTAATATGTAATGTCATCTAGGTTATCATTAATCACTGATTTATAATGCCAGCCAGGGAAACAGGTCCTTTATCAATAAAACTGAGATGCAAAGAGGTTAAATAACATTTTCTTTCATGTAACAAAACGAGTGAGAGGGCTAGATTCAAACTTAAGTGTGGCAACCATGAAATGAGCCCTTCAGGGAGCTTAAGCGACTAAGGGTGCCAGCTGTTGTGCTCTAAAATCCACTGCCATATTTGCATTGAATTGCACTTTTCAGCTGCTCCCAGCCAGTTACTAAATATGGCAGGGATAGTAAGGAAGGCTTTTTTTCTGGGATATCCAGGACTCTTCTGTTGGCCTGTGGCTCATAAACCTCCTGATGGCCTTGCTAAATCTTCCTTGGACTGAAGGGTAGCCTACGAGCTTCTACCTGACCTTCCTTCCTTCTCTTCACTGCAGGTCAGATTTGCATTGTGTTCTGACTACTTTCCTAGCACTTTTTGGTTCCCTCTGCATTTTCTCTCACAGTCATTTCCCTAATGAAATCTTTGTATCTTTAATTCCATCCTTTTCAGAAGACCCAGACTATCACACTAAGTTTGTCTGACCTCAAAACCCATGCTTTTACAAAAAAAACTAAAAGTAGATTAAAGATCTAAATGTAAGTGTGGCCAACTATCAAAAAACTGTTAGAAGAAAACACAGACATAAATCTTTGTGACCTTGGATTAGGAAATGTTGTTTTAGATATGACACCAAAAGCATAAGCAACAAAAGAAAAAATATTTATTAGACTTCATCAAAGTTATAAACTTTTGTGCTTCAATTACAGCATTAAGAAAGTGAAAAGTCAACACACAGAATGGAAAAATACTTGCCAGTCATGTATCTCATAAAGGACTCCTACTTAGGATATGTAAACAATTTTTATAACTCATGATAACTTAATTATAAAAGAGAAATGACTCAATGAAAAAAATGGACAAAGGATCTGAATAGACATTTCTTCCAAGAAGATGTACAAATGGCCAATATGTACATGAAAAAGTGCTCAACATCATTAGTCATCAGGGAAATGCAAATTAAAACCACAACGAGATATCACTAGGATAACTATAATCACAAAGTTGTATAATAACAAATGTTAGCAAAAATATGGAGAAATTGAAACACTTATACAATGCTGGTGGGAATGTAAAATGGTGCAGCCACTTTGGAAAACATTCTGGTAGTTTATCAAAAGGTTAAACAGAGTTATCATATGACCTAGCAATTCCACTTCTTGGCACATTCCCAAGAGAAATGAAAATATATATCCATAAAAACATGTACGTGAATATTTATAGTGGCATTATTCATAATAACTAAAAAGTGGAAACAACCTGAATGCCCACCAACTGATGAATGAGCATACAAAATGTGATATAGGCATACAATGGCCTATTATTTGTCCATAGAAAGGAGTGAAATACTAATACATGCTGCGACATGGATGAACCTTGAAAACGTTATGCTAAGTGAATGAAGCCACACACAAAGGACCAAATATTGTATGATTCTATCTATATGAAATGCCCAGAATAGGTAAATTTATGGAGATAGAAAGTAATTTAGTTTATGCCAGAGCATGGGAAGTTTGGGAGATGACTACTAAAATGTATGGGATTTCTTTTTGGAGAGATGAACATGTTTCCAGTTAATTGTAATGGTTGCAAAATTCTGTGAATATATCAAAAAACATCAAACTGTACATTTTAAATGGGTGGATTGTATGATACATGCATAATATCTCAATAAATCTATTACAAAAAAAAACCTATGCTTTTTAAATTCACTGTATCTCTCATTTGACATTTATCATAGAGCATCTTGTCTTATGGTTATTTTTTTTTCCAATAAAAATGTGTCATACTCCCCAAAGAGTGACGATCTTTGAATTGTGGGGTTTCTTTCAGATTTCTTTTCTTCGTTACATTTTTCAAATTTACTCCAGTAGACATATATTACATTTATGTTGGAAAATAACATTATACAGAAATGAAAATGTAATTTCATGAACAGATTAGCTTCTCAAGGAAAAGTCTGTGTCCCTTTCTGGATTCTTCTCATGCTAGTACAATCTTTTACACATAGTACGTGCTTAATGATAATCTAAATAATATTGATAACGGCATTAGGGGTGAATTCTACTATGGTTGTCTTTGGGTCTTTGGTAACCTACATGAATTTGTTATTGGTAATAGAGTTCAGATAAAGCAGATGTTACTTTGTGATTATAAACCTTAAAAGACATAAAAAGTATTTACACTGAAAGAAAAAAAGTTTTCACTTGAAAACAAATTTCGATAGATATTTTAACAGTATCATAGATTTAATCTTAATACTCATTTTCAAATGGAATTAGAAATGTCATTTAGGTCACATGGCACCCCCTCCTCCTAGTTACTCTGTACAGTGGAAGCTACATTTAGTGTGGCGTCTTGTGAGATAGTATGCTGTAGTTATTTTGTGAATTATTCATTTTGACATATTTCTTCACAACGACAAGGTCATCTGCTGACCATATTTTATTAGCCCTTTCCCTCCACTTGCCTTCTTTACTTTTCTTTTCAACTTCTCTTCTGTCCCTTCCTTTTTGGAAGACAGGATAGAAGAGATGGTCAGCTGGCCTTTACTGGGCACTCTTTGCCAGGCCCAGTTTTTGTTCTTTCATTCAGAAATCCTGTTTGCTCCTCACAATGATTTGTTGAAATGTTGCCATTTCAACCTCATTTGAGATGAGGAAACTGAGGCACAAATTGTAAGTGGCAGAGTCTTGACTGGGATTGGCAAGGCAGCTTGGTGTGTGGTTAGGAACATATCTGGTGCCAGGCTGTCTGGGCTTGGACACAGGCTTTACTGCTTACCAGCAGTGTGACACCCCTCTCTGTCTCTTGGCTTCCTCATAGGGATAATAGTCTATCTTACAGGGTTGGAATATGGAATGAGTTAGTCAATTATTTGTAATGCACTTAGAATAGTGCCTGGCACTATGCAAGTGCCATATAAGTGTTTTAAAAGTAAATAAACTGAAGGCTGTCTGTCTCCAAAGCTAGTAATGGTGGAATCTCAGGCCTGCTTTTTGTTCCACCCCCCAACAGAAGCAGCAGAATTGGACAAAACTAAACTTGGACTCTGAACAGGGAACAGGGACTTAGCTGCTAAGGCACCCATGGACTTCCAGCCCTGTCTTACCTCTCTTGCCAGCAGCCATTCTAAAATGTGAATCCATTTGCCCTAAGTTAGCTAAGAGTATTGAGCTGTTATATACCCAGCACTGGGCTTACCAGTGGATGCCCATGCAACAAATCTCCACTGCGGTCTGGCATAACCACCTCACCTCCCATTCCTGCGGACCTGGCCTGTCTCTCCCATACTATCATTTCCACCTCACCACGCTCCAGTCACACTGACTGGCCTTCTGTGGGCTCTTTGATCCCCGCTAAGCTCATTACTACCTGAAGGCCTTTGCATCCATCTGGAATTTCCCCAAATTGTTGCATAGTTAACATCTCTCCCATTCATGTCACCTCACCACGTTGTGACGTCAGCAAAACCTTCTTTGATCATCAGTTGGGTACTCATGCAAAACAGAAGGCATGCTCAAATAGGGGTGGCTTAGAAGAATGTATTATGAGACCATTAGGAAGAAGTAGGCAGGGTGGGGAAACCTTTGCCAACTCCAGGCCTGGGGAAGTGGGGTGTGACAAGAAGAGACAGGGAACCTTCAGGAAACCCAAAAGAGGCCCCAGACAAAGCTGCCTGCATTCTTTAGCAGAGTGGTGCTGCCAAACCACTGACTTTCCCAGTAAGGGGCAGCAAAAAAACAACCTACTTCCTTCTCCTCCTGCCTCCCTCCCACTAATGGAAACTGGACACAGTCAGTCTCCCAGGTGGAGGGTGGAGAAGTAATCAAAAGTTAGCTTACACTCTTCCCAGGTCATAGTTTATCTTCGCCTCTTTTAGCTTCTTAATATATATATATATATATATATATATATAATCACTTTCCACAATTACCTTCTTTTTTTCTACATGTTTACTGTCCCTCCCCTCCAATGTAATTATTTTGAAAGCTAGGGTTTCCAGTTGTTTTCTTTTTTCATCTCTGGGTCCTCAACAACTATCTTAGTGCCTGACGCACAGTAGGTGCACAATAAATACAGA
Organism: Eidolon dupreanum; assembly: GCA_028627145.1. Lineage (NCBI taxonomy): Eukaryota > Metazoa > Chordata > Mammalia > Chiroptera > Pteropodidae > Eidolon > Eidolon dupreanum. The sequence goes on from CM053513.1 coordinate 23,021,091, forward strand.
TTGAATTAACAGACTGGGACACAGGTTACTTGCCTGGAGAGAAAAAAGCTTATGAGGGTCATCTTTTCTCTTTTTCTTACAAAAAGATCAGGCGACTGAACACTCCCTGGTGCTGGGTCAGAGGGCTGCCCCTCTTGCCCCGACTTCTGCAGCTGGAGGGACAGCAGGTGCGGCCTCCTGTCTCACTGCGGCAGCGCCGGCTCCCCGGGGACGTATGTACCCCAGTCGGCCCGCGTCTCCCAGGTGTCTTCCGATGCGCTCTCCCCTCCACAGGCGGCCCGGCTCGGCGATGTGCGGGGCGGCTGGCGGAGTCCCTCTCCTGGTACCGCTGTAGGCAGGGAGGGAGACACCCAGCGCTCATTCTTGGTTATTTTTAGTCGGTAGGTTACACTCCCTCCCTTGTCCGCCTTGCCTCCGCCCCCGCCCCAGCCCCCGCCCTCGGCAGAGGCGGAGCGGCCAGAGAAGATGGGGAGGAGAAGGTGGGGAGGAGAAGGAGCTCTCTGCGCCTCCGCGCTCGCTCCCGCCGGGGACTTGCCGCGCGGCCGAGCCCGGGCGATGCTGGGAACAGCTGCGGCGGCGTCCTCCAGCAGCGAGCGCAGTTCTCCACCAGGACCTGCGCCGGCGGGGGAGGGGCAGGTAGGGGAGGGGAGAGCTGGAGGGCGGGCGGGAAGGGGCGGGGAGCGCGCTCCTGCGGCGGCGGCGGCGGCGGCGGCGGCGGCGGCCGTCCTCATCCCGGCGGCCCAGCACACGAGTGGACACGGGGCTTCGCAAATGGCTTGTCCTGCTCTCGGTCTGGAAGCTCTTCAGCCCCTGCAGCCCGAGCCGCCCCCCGAGCCCGCCTTCTCCGAGGCGCAGAAGTGGATCGAGGTAGGTGCCTGCGGCTGGCAGGGGCTCCGATAGCCACCTCCCCACACACACGGACGACAGGTCCAGCCTTTCTCCCCCAGTTTTCTTTTGCCAGCTGCTCCGGGTCACACGCTAGGGCCTCAGGAGACTTGCCGTCTCCTGGCGCTTTTGGCACTGGAGTGCTGGGCGAGGGTGGTTGCAGATGGGGGACACTGCAGTCTCGTTGTGCGTGTGGGGGCCAGAAAGCGGTCCCCTGAGCCTACATCCCTCCTGCCTGCCAGCGGCGCAAATCTCAGCTCTTGCCGCTTCCAGGCGCTGCCAAGGGAAGCGCAGTGCTACCAGAATCGCCGCAAAGGCGCAGCAAAGGCGCAGCAAGCGCGAGCGAGCCTCCAGAAAGCTTGCGGACGCTGCATCTTGGGGTCTTGCTCCCTGCCCTACCTTCAACCTCTTCGTCCCCCTCCTCGGCCTTCCGGAACGGAGTTGGCTGTGTCTCCACTGAAGTAAATATCCGCTGGAGCCTCTGGCTCTTTTCCTGGCACCGAGTCAGGCGTGAGGCTGGCACAGCGCACAGGTCTGGGGAGCTTGCAAGACCCCACCTGCAAGCGCGCCATCCGCATAGACGTTGCCCAGCCGTTAGTGGCCCCTACTCCATCCCGGAGGTGGCGGGCTCCTAGGTGCTGGGTACCAGGCCCCGTTGGCATATTTCACTCCGTAAATGACTCGGTGGCAGGCCAGGGAAATCACTCGAGCTCTCGGCTCAGTCCAGGAAGCGCTCCCTGGGTGATCCTGATTCTCGATGTCTATCTCTAGCTGCAGCTTGGTGGCCCTGTGCTCCTGAAATGACGTGTCTGTGGGTGTCGGGACGCTTGGAGGGCGCGAGGGGGGAAAGGTGACTCCCTATGATGGGTACAATGAGCCTGTTTCTCAGGGGGGCCTTTCTTGAGGCTTAGTGGAGGGCGAATTTGACCCTCTTTTCCTCAGTGACAGGCAGCCCTCTTTGGCTGGTAGTTCAAAGGAAGAAATGTACCACTAAGTCATGATCGAGCAATGGTGAAGCCTGTTGGTAATCAGACTGTCACTTAGTGACATCCCCCTGTGGCACCGCAGGTCTCAAGATGCTGCTGGGATAACAGCTACCATGGCACAGATTTAAACCTACTGAGCTGCCTGCGGAAACCACACTCACTTAATGCTGTTTTAATGAATGCCCCACCAAGGCCTGCACCTTGCATGGTTAACCTTCTCCATATAAGCAAAAGTGTTAGGCAGAGTTTAGAAACATCTGTTTAAAAATAGGATTAAAGAAACAGAAGGATAAACCCCAGGATCTATTGCTAAAAGCCTCAATCATGTCTCTCATAATTTGAGAGCTCATGACCAGCTGAGAAAAAGACCTTGGCTTTTTATTTTTGATATGTAGCTGGAAAGGCTTGGGATGTGACAGGTGCTCTCTCTGTGCTGCATACTTGGGCTCACAGGACGCACAGGAGACTTTTGTAGTCACTGGCTTAGTTGAGAGTTGGAGACTGTACTTTTCATGTTCTTGAACTTTAAAATTCTCAGGAGAGATTTTGGATGTGGATGGTGCTGAGGGGAGTGTATAAGAACAGAGCAATCTTAAAATTCTTGAAGGCAAGTGGTTTATTCCCGATTTTCTTAATTGTAACATTGACATACTGTACTTTAAAAAATGTATTGTGGTATAAGTTACACACAGGAAGGTGTACAGATCTTAAGTGCATATCGCTGTGAATTATGACATATGTATATACTACGCTAGCCTCCACTTAGATCAAGATCTAAAACATCTCCTTTAGCCCAGAAGATCACAATCTGTTTTGAAGTGGTGGTATATTTCAATCTAAATATTATATAGTACAGAATATCAGCCTTTGTTCTGGCTCCACAGGTTTAAAGGAAACAAGAGCTTCCTTAAGAAAGTAGAGTCCCGTTAGGCCGTATAGACAGTTAGGCATTATTTTTGATTCTTTACCAGGTACACCAATTTGAGAACGTGAAAATTGGAATAGGGCATGTGTGGCTTTATGACGAAGGGGCAGTGGCATGTGCATTATTGAAGCGGCCTATCTGCTTTCAATTCAGGAGTTCGGTTTCACAGTAAGGAGAGCTTCCCCTCCCAGGCAGTATAAAAAGGTATTTGCTCCTGAAAGAGATAGAGACCTCCCTCCTTTTCTTCCGCGAGGTTCCTCTTGAAATGTAAATGTCTTGTCTGCAACTCCGGGGAACCCAGTAACAGATGGTTATGTGGCGCAGTTGCGGGGTGAACAAAGATTCCTGGGCCAGTATAACACTAATTTAGTACTTAGTGTGAGCTGCATTCCCGGGGGAATTGTTATCTGGAGACAATTGCACCTCCTTTGTCTTCAGCAACATCTTCATTGGCAGGGCTTTGTTTTTCACTTTTGTTCAGTAGGTGATTAAATTTCCTAGAATCTTTTTTTTCTTTTTTCTTTTTGAGTAGTCAAGAATTTCATCCTTTCAGAAAAATGTTTCCTTGGGTGTAGTGGGTTAATAAACAAACTTGGCCACTTGTCTCTTCTCTTCAGTGCTTAGTCTTCCTCGAGTCAGGGGTTACCGGGAAGGAAATGGCGGCCTGGGAACCTTGCTAGTACCTTACTCTCCACTCCCAGCTTTTGGCCTTAGCTGGCAAAGGTGAAAGCTCTAATGGAGGTCACAGACCAAGTGCGGACAGTTCTCTAACACTTGCAGTGACTTTTTATAGCTGTAGGAGCAGGCTGCATGTCTTAATGTGGGTTTGGGGAGACTCCAAAAGGAAACAGCAAACCTCAAATATTAACTCTGGCTACCAGCAGACAGGGCCCTGACTAACTTCTCTCCACATTTCCTTTTCTAGAAGACCTTCCTAAGCAAAGGGGTGGTAAGTACAGCACAGTGGTTAGGAGGTCAGACTTTGGGGTTGTGGGCAACCTGGGTTTGAGTCCTGGGTCTATTGCCTTCTAGCTATATGACTTTGGATGGGCTGCGTTTCTTTTCCTTTATGTTCTAGATATTATCTTTGAGAGCTAACTCTAGCATTTCACAACAACAAAAATAACAAAGAGATATTGTAGAAAATATCTGTTAAAACAGGAGTACTAATAATAGCTTACCTACCTCATATGAGTTCTGTGAGGATTAAATATGTTAACATTATTTAAAGTGCTTAGAATAGTACCTACTACTTAGGATGTACTGTATAAGTAATGATTAGTATTATTATTAACATCAATATTACTACTGCTATTATTTTTACTACTGTTATTACTAGTGCTATTACCATCACCACTACTCTCAATGCTAATACTACTATTACTGCTATTGTTGTTGTTTTTGTTGTTAATAATAACCAGGGCTGATTTTGAAAGAAAAATTTTAGAACCCTAAGTTACTACTAGCATAAAAAATATAGAAAATATAATTCAATTGCCTACTGATCTCATTTGGTTATCTTACCTTATTAACTCCAGATACTTAGGCTAGAAGTTAAAGTAGATGGTATGTATTACTCTAACTTGCATTAAAAAAGACTTAGGGATCAGAGGAAAATCTGTAATATTTATTCCTAAAATGATCCTGATAGTCCATTAAGGCTTAGAAAATGATGCCTCAACATTATGTTGAATACCTGACACGTAGCTTTTGTTACCAGACTCCAAGCAGAATGTTCACTGCCTGTCCTCTTGCAGACAATCCAGTATTAAATCATTATACGCAAAATAGCTATCTGAATATTCATCTCAACTCTAACAATGTTTTGTCAACTACTAGGAAGAAGAATAATTTCCTACATTTATTTCTCTTCCTCCTTCCTCCCTTCTTTTCTTTCTCCTTTTTTTTTCTTTTTCTTTTTTCCCTGATGTTATTTATTGAGTTACAAGAGTTTGTTAGCAGATAGATGATTCTGATATTCCTGGTCCCCCCTCCCACCCACAACAATATTTACCTATTCTAATCTGTAGTTCTCTGCAATGCCAAACACTTTCTGGAGAAACAGATGTCCCTTCAACTTGGTTTCAGTTGTGATTTGGAACAGGATCAGATTGCCAAGTCTTTAGGGAGGGGTTGGATGTTTCAGCCCTAGTCAGCCCTAGTTCTCAACTTGAGATGTTTCTGGACTCCTTTAACTTTAATCATAGCATGCCTATGGGACTTGGTGATGAATATAATCTTATTTGTGACCTAAATCATATTTCACATGAATGGGAACTAGTGCTGGAAGGAATCAGTTCATCATTTTGGGTCATTTCCCTTGCCCACATGAAATTGTTTACTCATTCAGCTGGAACCTGATTTTGAAGATAAAAAGCACCAAGGGTACCTCTCTCCAAGATGAAAACATGTTGTATTGTTTGGCAGTAGGGAGAATTTATGAGTAGCCTTTGAGAGAATCTAGCATTTAGTGGCCAGCAGCACATGACTTTTGTGATGTAATGATGAGTGAACGCATGCCATAAGTTACATAGTTATTCTAATTTTCGTCTCTGTAGGGACTTGATGACTCATATCTTTTTACTACAACAGAAATTTAACTTTACATATGATTCTCCAGCTCTGCATGGAGAGCCTAGAAAGAGGAAGAAAACCTTCTTCTGGCTAGATTAAGAAAGGAATGATGGTCTGAATAGATATGTAAATTAGAGCAAGCAGCATCTTTCTCACAATGACATTTAAATAGTCTGGCTTGTTTGTATATAAGGGCTGCTATGACACAATGCTGTCACGTGGTAGGAGAACAGTGAGATCCCACAGATTTGGGGAATGGGGAAGTGGAATGGGAGGTGGAGCTGGCACTTCTTGCTCCTGCATCTCCCTGGAAACCAAGTTTTCATCAAGTGAGCTACAAATGGGCAAACTGAGGTCTGGCCACCAGGGATAGGGTGGGGCATGTGTTCTCAGCAACTGCATCTCTCAGCCCTTGCTCTTTGCTGATGGATGATAATGGGGCCATGATGCAGACATCTGGCTGTGATTCTGTGAGTGGCAGTTGGTGCTAGGTGGGATCAGGCAGCTCTTGGAAATTGGCCTGGCAACTTCTCTTTTTGATTTGGACCATTCTGATACTTAAAAGGATCATAGTTAGGGGTAACAAAATAATGATAATGATAGTAATGAAGTTGATGCTCATAATGACAAAAGCTGATAATGAGTGCTTACTGTATGCTGGGCACAGGGCTAATCCCTTTTAGATAAATACTGTTACTATCCCTATCTATGGATGAGAAAATTGAGGCTCTGAGCAATTAAGTATCTCAAAGTCACAAGTGGCAGAACTAGAACTTTAATTCAAAGCATCCTTCCTTAACATCTATGAATATTCTATGAATATACATGTCCATACATCCAACATTTATAGTTGAGGAAATTGAGACTCCTAGAAGATAGGACAGGGTTCCTCAATGCCACCCCCAGCCCCCCAGCCACTGGAGGTGAGCGGTGGGTGAGAAATGGAAGCTTCATCTGTATTTGCAGCTGCTCCCCAATGCTAGCATCACCACCTCAGTTCCACCTTAGCTCCACCTCAGATCATCAAGCATTACATCCTCATAGGAGCACTGGTCCCTGGTGCCAGAAATGTTGGGCACCACTGAGTTAGGAGATTGTCCCAGGTTATATAGTCAGTAAGTACTTAGAGTCAGAATTTGAAGCCAGGCTGTTTGACTTTGCAACCCTTGTTACCTGATCCCATATATTGCTTCCAACACTTAGCACCATGCGTAAAAATTCTTGTAAGGGCTAAACTTTCTGATCCTGTCACTGTGCAGAGGTGTCCCATATGCCCCACCGCATATATGAAGGCAGGATGTGGATTTCAGAAGTTGTAGTGTTCTAGACTGTTTCCCATAACTTATCTTTTTCAGCTGTAGTACTGAGGACTACAATACTCACTTGGACAAACCATCTCATGTTACACTGGGTGGAGGACAGGAACCCAAGCAGGTGGTACTATCTAGGCCCTCAGGCAAGAAGAATGAGGCTCGTCACCTTTGCTTGCTGTCTTCAGATTTTATGTTGCTCAGGCTGGACTGGGCATTGGTGTTGTCTGTAGTTCAGGGTTGCTAGAATCTGGTTTCTGTCTCCTGTTGTTACTGCTACAACCCCAAATCACTCCACTGAAGTTTTACTTGGGCAAATGGCCAGGAGGTAAGTAATTAGATTTTCATTATTTTAAAGCTTGCTGATTTATTATCATGTAATTTTTTTTTAAGAGGACAGATATTCCAGAATATTTTATGGTTATAATAGTAGGGACCATGGCTTTCTTGTTATAGTTTTATTTCCAAAGCCTGTTTCATATGGGGATGAATAAATGCATAGTCTATGTGTGTTTTTAACATTTTCTAATGAAGAAGGTACATTATTCTATATTTTACATACCCCTGTGAGTTTGAGTAAAGACCTGTGTGGTCTGTTTTGTTCTCCAAATATGGTTGTGAAGGTATATCTCTTCTTAGTGCTGATATGTTTAAGCACTATTGGCACATCTGTCTGAAGCTTTTACTTCAGCTCCTTCGCCTTTACTTGAGAATTCTTCCATCTGGACGAGATCTCACCTGGGAACAGTTTTGTTGTTGAGTTCGGCCAAGAGGCAGGTCCTTCCAGGAGAGGAGGTTGGCGGCCTCCCCTGCAGAGCCCCAGGCCCCATGCTGAGGAATGAAAGGGTCTGAGTGAAGCACCTCTGTGACTTCTGGAAACCTTAGCTTGTAGTTGGCATCCCTGTCACCTACATTCCAGTGTAACTGTAGTCATTTCGGCCTTTATTTTCATGGTTGAGGACTGAATCACTTAACACCAGTTGATTTTTGACTAAATTACTCTCATTGGCACTAGATTTTCTTTTTATGCCCAGTTCACTGTTCTGTGATTTAGAAAAATGTGCAATAATATTTCCCCTTGTGTGTTCGTAAGGATGTGTATATGCTTACGTTTAAGGCAAAAGAGAAAAGGGTATTAGATATGATCTTTTATGGGTGGGAAAAAGATGACTTCAGTGCAATAACATGAGGGGAGAAAACTTTGTTTTTAAGTGATTGAGAAATATAAAAATAGCCCAAACTTGAAGGTTACTAAATAATACAGGAAAAAAAAGAGTAGTCCTTGAAAAAAAAAAAAGTGACAGAATATCGGAAAGACTCCTGCCTGTACATGAGGAGATGTTATATTTCTGCATGGAAGAATGATGTCATGGAGTTCAGTTCCACTGTGGTAAAATTCCATGTTTCCAGTACTGAAAACAACACTCCTAGATGTCCTCATGCAGCCAACCTCGATGGGGTGGCCATCATATTTCAGGGAATTATCTTTGGCGTCAGGGGAAAAATTGAGGCGACATAGTCATAACATGTACCTAAGGAATATTTTGACTGACATCTTTTCCCACTAAACTTACACTGTCAGCAAAACTTTATTCCTATATATGTGCTAGGACCTTAAGAGTAAAATGTCAGTTAGGCTGAGAAAGCTGCATGGATACTGCCTCTGATAGTTACTTTGGTGCAACTATTGTGGAATGCAGCTTGGCCTTCTGGTCAACCGTAGAAGTTAGGGCCATACCCCACCCATCTATCCCTAAGTAGCCCATTATGAGGCCACATAAGAATAGGCTTGTACTTGTTTTTCTTTTTTTCTTTTTTTTTTTTTTAAATAAATGTCAAGGGCAAGAGGGCTTGTGGCTTTTTTTTTTTTTTTTTTTGATGAACAGTATTTTTTTAATACTGTTATAAAAAATCCTCAGCCTTATATTTTACCACGTGGGTGCACCAAAGTGAGGAACCAAAGTTATATTTATTGTGATGTGTACACAGCTCTTTTCCTCCCCTAAGACACATTTTTAAAGAAATGATGTTGAAACAATTGTTTTATTCTAATGGTAACTCAGTGAAAGCTAGGATAGGCTTAATCAAATGGTTTAAAATATGAAAATAATTATGTAGGATGCTTGGCTATCACTTGTTTCTAAGTTTGGTGTGGTATAGACACTAAAAATAAGCTTTGGTGGTGAAAATAAGCATTTAATGTGTGAAAGTGTTTTAAAACAAATTTTAAAATTTGTTTCTTAAAAAGTGTTTATTAGGCTCCAACAATGTGCCAGGGTTGGTACTTAGAACCAGGGTTAGAAGGTGAACAAAATAAACATAATTCTCTGCCTACATGAAATGCACAATGTAGTCCAGTAGGGACAGAGAGCTTAAATGATGAACACATAATTACAAATTGGGATAAGTGCTATTAAAGACAAAGAATGAGAGGCTTAAGAGAAAAGTGCTGTAGGCAGACAAGGACTCAGTGAAAGTGATATTTAAGCTAGGACCACTGAAGGATGCTGAGCAGGGCAATTAGACTGATGCTAATTTACTGAGACAGGGGCTTTTGTGTGCATACAACTCATGCTTTATTGTGATTATGCTTTGAAAAAAGGTAGAAATGCTCTTAAAGTTCTACAGGTGTGTCAAAGTTGTTTGTGTTGTGGTGGGGAGGGTGTGGGGAAGGGAGCTGAGTCAGAAGTTCTCAAATATTCTTGCAGGCCACTCAGAGTAGAGTTTGCATGAAGCACCTCTGTACCTCTTAGGACCAAGTCACAAATAAATAAAAAACTCTTCTAGGAGAAATGGCAGAGAAGACTTGGGATTTATGTTTGAGCCTGGACTATGGGGTTAAAATTCTTATACAAAATAGGGGCTGTAGAGGCTGTACTCCATTCTGAGCTAAGAAGGGGTTACAAGAAACCTACCTGTTTTTACTGAGTGAGTATAGAAATTTCATGTGAGACTTTGGGTGGTGACCTAAAAATGTCCTCTGATTTGGGGACTTGTTCCCAAACTGCTCTAAAAGAAGGGGTTTTATAAACTAATAAAGTCACATGCCATTTGGGAGCCACATAAGTTGTAAACTCTGGAGATTTGTGACTTAGGTTTCTTTCAGCACTCAAACTCACCATCTCTAGACCCCCTTCCTCATGGTCCAGTATGGCTGCTAGAGATTCATCATCATAGCACCTTTCCAGGAAACAGAATGGAGGAATGGAAAATGAAGAGTGAGTCCTTCCCTTATAAAATACCTTCTAGAAAATTCTTCCTGATACTTCTACTTCCATTTTATTGCCCAGAACTTCAGTAATATGGCCAATCCTGACTGCAGGAGGGCTGCAGTGTCCCCAGGTAGTAGTCTGGGTTCTCTTCTTTAGGAGAAAGTGGAGAATGGCAGAGACAAAGGCTGAAACCCTGAAACACCCCTTCTCCACTTCTCCAGGGACAAATTAAAACCGAGCTTAAATATGACTGCCTGTGGGGCAGACGCCCTGATTCCTAGCCAGGCCCATTAATCCTTTTCTGTGCACACTTGAACATTCACCTCCATTAGAAAAGTTGTCATGTTACATTGTAACAAATGTATAACTATATAGGATCTGCCTCCTTTGATAAATCTCAGAGCTCTTGTAGCCAAGGACAGGGTTTTAGTCATTGTCCTACTCCTCCTTGGTTCATTCCCTCTTCTCCCTGTTAGGGCCCCAAAACCACATTCCCACTGGCTGAGTGATTTCTCAGTGAGCCTCTGCCTAGCTATAATTGCCTGATTGGCACTTGGATACTGCCATGGCAGAGAAAATAGATTCTGTTGCTGCCCTGACAGGAAGCAAAGCGTTTTTTATTTTTCAGATTTTTTTAAGATGGATTAAAAAAAGCAGTTTACCCAATAGTTGCCTGGAGACAGTCAGTGATTGGACACTTGGAAAGTGATTCCACTGTTGGCTCTTAGGTAGGTGATATCAGTTGAAGGAATTATTTAGGAGGCCAACCTTCTCCTCAGGTTGGACTAGTGTAGGGCTCTCTGCACTTGGAGTTCCTGTCCGCAGGGTCGGAGAACAAACATCTCTGTTTTTTAACAGAGCATTCTGCTCTGAGACTCTAATCTTTTCTTTCTCTCCTCACCTCAAAGTAATCAGTCAGCCTTCTCTCTCTCACCTGTTGTAGGAATCCAGATAATTCCTATTTCTTAATATGAGTGAAAGATCAGAATATTTTTGATTACAGGATATCTAAAAAGAGAAAGAACTGAGGAATTTTTATTATAGTGGTTATCTATATGAGTTCTTATTAGATAGGTATTTTTAAAAGAAAAACACTCCCCAAAAACTAATGACCAGTAGCTGGTATTAATAAATGATTATGGCTATGACCATTAGTTGTCACGACTTAATGGAAACACTGAGAAATAGCATCCTCTCTGCCTTTCTCACAGAAAATTAAAAAAAGAGCTTGTGGAGCTGAATGTTGTCAGCAACCAACAGATGTGGTTGCCGCCTGTTTCCTCAGGAACTTTGCAAGATGTCATAAATAAGAGGGGTGGGTGACAAGTGGAAGCCTGATTCATCATGTTGCAAGAGTTGACAGAACGTGATAATGTAAAGTGATAAAGTGGCTAGTTCAGTGCCAAGTAAAAATAATTATAGTTAACATAACACACGTCTAGAGCATTTTTAACATGTCAGTGCTAGTCTAGGTGCTTGTTTGAGTTAATGATATGATTTACATAATGAGATGATCATCTATAATCTATCTACCTATCTATCTATCTATCTATCTATCTATCTATCTATCTATCATCTATATCTCTATCACCCATTACATGGCCTGGAACATAAGTTTCTTCTCAGGTAAGCACCATTTATGCCCATTTTACAGATAGAAAAACTGGAGCACAGAAATGTTAACTGATTTGCCTGAGGTCACATAGCTAATAAGTGACAGAGCTGGAATTTGACTCCAGACAATCTTGTTCCAGAGCTTGAGCTTGCGCTGGTGACTGCTATGCTCTAGAAGTAAAAGCAAAACTTCTGACAAGATCATGATGCCAGCTAACTATCTAACCAAGCAGATGACCCACTCCTCCCTGTCTTCCTCCTCTTTCCTTTAACAGCTGTTCATTGTGCATCTTTTTTGTGCATGGTACTAGGAAACAGTTAGTTGTTAGGAAACAGTTTCACCTTTATGGTTCCTGAGGACATCTCTGAAGCTTGATCCCTTTCAATGTTTTTAAAAAGATAAATTTTGGCTGGAGAGTGGATGTGGCTATGATGAAAACCATTACAGAAGCAGAATGAGCATTGCCAATGTATGGAAGTATTTTTATTCCCTTTGTCTTCACCGACCTCTTTCCTCTTAATTATGACCTTGCTTCCCCTCTATATTAAAATAGCCTGATGCTGGAGTCTGGGGTCTGGGGTTATAATGGAACTTTTTTTTAGGAACTTCATATTTCCTATCTACTGTCAGAAGCCTTGGACATTTCCAGGAGGCAGTCCTACTGCCTTTGGAGAGGTAGTGGAATATTGCAGGGATTATTAATAGGAGGAAGAAAAACACGTGTACTTAGTGTGTCTCCCTGCCAGGCATTGTGATAGGTGCCCTATAGTTGTCATCCCATTTAATCCTTGTGCAACACAGATATCCATTGCCCACTATTCCAGTTTAAGGTTCTCTACTTTGCCTGTTCCAATAAGTTTCACTCATGTTGATACTGGCAGGCAGGCTGGTTGGGACTCTTATCTGACGTAGCTTCTGGGACTTCAGATGGTCACCTTCATGGTGGTCCTTCTCTTGGCCTATCCATCTGGCACCCCTGGCTATAGCTCCACTTTTACCTGGCATGGGCCCCTGTGTTCCAAGTAAATACAGTGGCTCTGCTATACTTTATGTTTCCATGATGTGAATTATTTCATATGCAATTGGTAAGTAGGGGATGATGCTTTCTTTATAAGGCACAAGTTGCAATGGTTCCTGTGAGATTTTTCTTAGCACTTTAATATTTTGTATCACCTCACTTCATAAGGTATATAATGTCTAATTACTATGTTGTAATTACTATGTTGTATAGCTATAATTGAAAAATATTTCACATCGCCAAATAGCAGTAGTTGAAAACAAAATAGATTAGGTGAACCAGGGAGGTGATTGCTCCTTGTTCTTGCTTTGGGCTCCATTTGACTTTGTACTTATTAAAAGTTTTAATTTTCCAAGATCTTTCCACATTTTTATTTTGTCTCTATAATGCAGCAGCCCTAGTTGCATGCTTTCCATCCTGTACCCTTGATGCCACCCTACCTTCTTGGCAAAAATCCCACCTTTATTCTGTAATAGGAAATAGAAAACATCTTTTATCTGTGCTAATAATTTTCATTGTTCTTATTGTTTTTATTAGTATTTTGCTTACAAATTTGAATGGGATTTGAGCTTTCTCCCCCAATTCTATATTTTTCATAAGACCTGTTATTTTTTTAGTGTGTGATTTTGCAAAATATGAGGTTTTTGGTTCTCTGTCTTACTTTGGGACATGATTCATTCATTTTCAGGAATATACATGTTATTTTATGGTAGATAAATTTAGGTATTCATGTTTTGTGCAGACTTATTATGTTTCTTGCTCACATGCTCATATACACAGATGTATAAAATAACATCTTGAAGATGCCTGATGCTAGAGTCTGGGATCTTGGGTTAGAAGGGAACTTTTTTTAGGAACTTCACATTTCCTATTATCAAAAGACCTTGGACAGCATTTCCAGGAGAGACTCCTACTGCTTTAGGAGAAGTAGTAGAATATTGCAGCATTTTTCCCTAGGCACTTTCTGTGGAGTTTGGGGCCTTGATATTACTTAAAGCAGCATTCTTCTCCTCAAGAGAAAACTACTAGAGTTATTTGTTGTGGGTGAGAAGCTCTAGGGAGGTGATTTGGACATGAGGAAACTGAGACTTCTGGGTAAGTGGTTTGCCTGAGGATTGTTGATTTCTAGGCTGTTGATATTCATTTGTAGCCTTCCTGCACCAGTATATGTGTATGGGCAATGTGTCTCAGATTGGGGTATCATTTGTTCATCATGTATTTATTGAGTTTGTCCTAGAAACTCAGGAGTGTATGAGACAGATATGCCCCTGCCATGGTAGAGTTATATTCCACCGGGAAGCACAGCCCCTGGACACAAAATTCTGTGTGTGATGCCTCTTCAGAAAGGTAGAAAGGGAGGAGCAGGTTGTGTGGAATATGGAGGGGGCCTTGGGTAGGGCTCTCTGAAGAAGTGCTGTTTGAACTGAGATCCAAAGGATGAGCAGGAACTGGCTAGCCAAAAAGGAGCAGGAAATTGTGTTCTAGGTGAAGGCTGCTGGCTGTGCGAAGACTGTAAAGAAAGAGTCAGAGGAGCCCAGTAAGGTGAGAGCATTGTGAGTTAGGTCGAGGGGGTACAGAATGAAGCTGGAGTGGGCATCAGGAGGGCTACTCAGTCTTGATGCAGAAGGTAGTGGTCCCCAGTGCTGCCAGAACTCTCAAATTACCAGAGATCATGAAAAAAAAATAGGTAACCAAACTTATAGCTTGGTCAATCCTATTTTAAGCATTTAACTTCTCAACCATCCTGTGAGCTGGGATAAGCTCTTATTATTCCTATTTTGCAGAGAAATAAGTAAGTAAATGGCCAATGTCACATAGTCATTAGATGGTGAAGCTGATCTTTAAACACAGGCAGTCTGGCTGTTTTATCTGTGTTAGTAAACACCATGCTATGGGGTGTGACACAGACTCTTCACCAAGGGTGTCCATGACGGGGATTGGTGAAGGGGAACAGTAGTGAAGAGTTGGCGAGGTGGGTTTGGGGGTTGCCTAAGGATGCTGGAGGCCAGTGTTAGCTTTAGACATATTTTCAGTGTTAAAAGAAACCCCCTAAATGAATCTCTTCACTCGATACACACTGCTTGATAGTTGCTGCCACTTGGAAAGAGAGATCTTATTCAAAGGAGGCTCCAAGACTCTACTAACCCCACATTCTAATGCACATGAGGACCTCAGTTCCCAAGAGCCTGGTAGACCCTGGGGTTGCTCTGCTATAAGCTACTAACTTTTAACTTTAATCAAGAGTTGTGAATTGTATGATGTGTTAATTTTTTTTTTCATTTGGTTTTAGATGAGTGTGTGTAGTAATTTTTTTATTCAAAAAAATTTTTTGCTTCTATGTCTTGGCTACTGTGAAAAAAGATGGTTTATGGCTCATTGAAAATCTGACCAGGCTGACTCAGCAGCTCAGTGATATCAGTAAGGACCTGGATTCTCTCAGCCTTTCAACTGTGCTGTGCACTGTGTGATCTTTATGCTTAGGTTTTACGTAGTGTGTCCATGTTTGCCCTGTGCCACTCCAGCAAGTCCAGGCTTTTCCCCTTGAAGACTCACTGGGCAAGAGCAATTTCTGTCTTCACATTTTCTTTATACCCTCTTAGCAGAGAAGGGGGACACGTCCCTCATTTATGATCCTCTGGAGAGTAGAAGAGTTGATTAGCTTAAGCCATTATCCCTAACAAAGGTTCTAGCAGCTACCCAACAGAGAAGTGGTGAATTTTCTAAAGGAAAATCTGGAAGAAGTGGATGCTGAGAAGGCCACCAACCTATGTTACCAATATTTAATTAAAACATTATATAGCAGGGGTCCGCAACCCCTAGGCCTTGGACTGGTACTGGTCCTTGTCAAGTTAGGAACCAGGCCACATAGCTGGAGGTGAGCAGTGGGCCAGTGAGCAAAGCTTCATCTGTATTTGCAGTCATTCTCCAGCACTAGCATCATCATATCAGCTTCACCTCAGATCATCAGACATTAGATTCTCATAGGAGCACTGGTTCCTGGTGTCAAAAGGTTGGGGACCGGTGAGCTATAAGATGAATAAGGTCTGAGGACCTAATGTATAACATGGTGACTATAGTTGATAATATTGTACTGTATAATTGAAATTTGTTGAGAGAATAGAACTTAAATGTCCTCCCCTCCATACACACACAAAAGTGAGATAATGGATATGTTAGTTAACTAGATGGGATGAATCTTTTTACAATGTATACGTATATCAAATTACCATGATATACACTTTAAATATCTTACAATTTTATTTGTCAATTATATCTCAGTAATGCTGGAAAAAAAACATAAAAAGGTCCAACTTGGGTATTCGAACTCTCTTTTCTTCCCAATATGTATGGACCTTATTAGATAGCAGCTTTTAGAAAATGTTAGAACTGAAAGTATCCAATATCAGGGTCTGATTTGTTTTCCTCATTGAACTTCATATTCTTTAGGTAAGATGTATTTTTTGGAGCTTGATGCGTAGAAATAGCAAAGCCATGCAGTTGTTCGCTGGACAGGGCTGGAGAATATTCAGCTCTGTGCCTGCACTCTCCCCAGGCATGTGGGGCCCTTCTAAAAGTGGATATGGTGGCTGTCACCCACTGATCCTCTGGTTGTCCCTTCTAAAAGTGGATATGGTGGCTGTCACCCACTGATCCTCTGGTTGAGTGACCCAGATTGGCACAGCACAGCTGGGTCCTATGCAGAGCCTGTACGGGAAAGAGGCAGGTAAAAATAAAAAGTGATTGAACAACTTAGATGGAGTCTGGATATTTGAAAGTTCACTGGTAATTTTGCTAGTCCTTGGTCAGATTTTGACTTTCTTTTTTTTCGAAGGAGATAGTAGTTAGAATGATGGTTTTCTAGCTGTCTTAGATTTGGTAAAATAGTTTCATATAACACAGCAAAACAAAGTTCTGGAGTGCTTTTTCTGTATGTGGAAAAACGTTTTTAAATTTAGAACATTTTGCGCTTGACATGAGTTTCTTTTTTATCCCATTATTCGATATTTTAGTCTTTAATAAACTTCCCCCCAAAACATGTCTTTTATGGAGTTACCCTCTGAAATAAGACTCTCCTCCTCTCCTCCTCTCCCTTTCTCCCCCTCCCTCCTCTCTCTCTCTCTTTCTCCTCCACATACACCTTGCCACTTTCTTAATAGAATGAAATGAGCTTGTCGTAATTCTTTTGCAAAATAGTTTTCTTTGTTATCTAAAAAATGAGTAACAGTGTTTAAGTATGGTGTCAATTATCCAATGAGAATAGTTTTTCAATCTTGCCATTTTTGGGGGGATTTTGACATTTGTATTTTTAAAGTGTGGATTCGCTAATTTTTGAAGTTCTAGTCTATATTAATGAAAATTTTGAGATTTTATTTTAGCATTTGACCAAGAGATGATGATGATGATGATGATGATGATGATGATTAACACAAATGAAGATTCTATGTCATGTTTTTCTAGTTACTGGTAGCTTTGTACTATGAGATTTTTTTCCTCGTGAGTGCTTTGTGACTTTTAATGTAAGCGTCTCTCTGTGATCTGTAGACTGAAAGTTAAACCCCCAATGGCCTTTGTCTTGCAAGAGCACTGTAAAAGAATAGTAAATATTTATATATAAAATATATGGGAAATGTGAGTATAACTTATTTTAAAAACAAAATGATCTTAATGTGCCCTAGTGGAGACACACTTCTGAAAAAACTTTTTTTTTTTTTTTGCAATATTTATGTCATCACGCTACTTCTGATAAGTTCTTTTAATAATTTCTTACATTTCCATTCATTAAGTTACCCATTTACAAAAATCTAAGAGACTGCTAATGGCTATGGGTTTCTTTTGGGGGTGATGGAAATATTCTAGAATTAGATAGTGGTGATGGTGGCCATTATTTATAGTACTTAGTGAAAATACTAAAAAATATCTGAATTATACACTTTAAAATGGTGAGTTTTATGATATATAAATTATATCTCTACACCAGAAATCTGTTAACAGCTTTTAACATTCTAAGCACTGTTCTCAGCCCTCAAGCATTTAAACAAACACATGAAATTAAACATCTAGGTATATATATTCGTCAATTCTTGGTACAATAGTTGCATGGTAACTAACAACTCCAATGCTGTAGCAGATAGCAATAGCGTTTTCTTTTTTCCTTGCTTATACATTTAAGGGTCAGCTGAGGTGTTCTGTTTCAAGCTCTTGGTTGGCTGCACTTGGCTTGAGGCTGTGGGTTGGGTTTGTGTTTGCTTGGTGTGTGTGCTCTTCTTGGACCAGAGGCTATCTGGGAACGTTATCTTCATGGCAGATGAGTGACAGGTACATCAGAGCCCAGCCAAATCATGCACTGGATTTAAATTCTCCATTTGCATCACATCTATCACATTCCACAGCCAAAGCAAGTAATGTGGCCAAGTCCAAAGTCACTGTGACTGGGAAAGACATTCTGCTCACATGGGAGGAGAGGGAAGTGAATACTTTTTGAGCAATGCTCCAGTCTGTCACAAAGTGTTAGGAAACGAGCCTTTGTAGAGTTCCTGAGAGCCATAAAGGAAGAAGTGAACATTTTTCCTTGGGTAGATATCAGCATCTTTGAGCAGATAGGCATTGGATTGAGTTTTGAAAAATGAGTAAGTATTGCCACTTGGATGGGGAAGGTGAGGATGAGGAGAGGTGAGAGTAAGGGCTAGAGAAAGAACTAAATTATGAAAATGAATTGAGTAGAGGTACATTTAGGAAGCAGCAGGCCTGGAGAAGGCTGCTGGGAGAAAAGACTGGGTATGTCAATATGCCTTGTGCCTTATGGTTTGGTGCTGGTACTAAAAGTGGGCTGGGCTCTGGAGTGAGACAGCTTAATTCAAATTGTCATTTACTAGCATGTGTGACTGTGAGGAACTTACTTAGCCTCTCTGTGCCTTAGTTTTTTATCTGTGAAGTAGTAAGGATATTTTCAGTATTTACCTCATGAATAATGTTTAGAATTAAAAAGTTAATACACGTTAGCATCTAAAACAGTGCTTGACATACAGTCAAGTGTTCAATAGGCATTAACTGCTATTAGTATTTTTTTTGAATGGAGTTTAGATTTTATATGCAAGCAAAGGGGAATAACTAAAAAGTAAGGAAGGGACATAACTATTTTTTGTTTTGGAAATATGACTGTGGTGATGATATAGGAGATGATTATGGTGACCAATACTGAAACAGGAAGGCCATAGTGCTGTTGCAGGAATATAGACAATAGGTGATGATGGCAACAAAAGTGAGAGCAAATGTGAGAGATGTTAGGGATGTAGAATTAATGAGATTTAGTGACCAAATAGGTGTGGGAGGTAAGAGAAATGGAGAAATTGAGAGTGGCTCCCAAATGTATGGCTTGGTCAACTGAGTGGTATGATTTTGCAAGGTAAGGAACATAGGAAGAGGCATGATGTGAAGAGATAGAGGATGAGTTCAGGTTTGAATGTGTTGAGGAACCTGTGAGATAATCAAGAGGGTTTAAGAAGCAGGGTCCTTTGGCTATAAGAGTTAGGAAGACAGTGTGAACTCTTTGGAGTCGTGGCAGTGATTGCAGTGGTTCAAGGCTTGGTAGAGGTACAAAAATTGAGAGACGGAGTGTAGGTTATTATTTCATGGTGCTTGATAATGAAGAAAGGAGACAGTAGTAAATAGCATGGAGAGAGAAACATAAGGTTGCAGTAGGATTCATTTTGTTCTCTATTTAAGGATGGGAGAGACTTGAACATATTAGGAGACTTTGAGGAAGGAGGATAAGGGGAGACATTGATTATATATCAGTAAGAAACAATAATTGATAAAACAAGGTTCATGAGACATACAGAGAGGGAACTGAAAATAGATATAAATAGGAAAAGGGACATTTCTAGATATTTGTCAAGACAACTGTTAAAAGTTTTGTGGTGGTGTATTAATTATATATTGCTGTGTAACAAGTTAACCCCAAACATGGCACCTTAAATCAACACATATGTATCATTTCACAGTTTCTGGGAGTCAGAAAATTTAAAAAGATTAGATTGATGGTTCTGTCTCAGGGTCTTTTCTGAGGTTGCAAACAAGGTGTTGACTGGGGCTGCAATCATCTGAGGGTTTGACTGGGGCTGGAAGTTCAGTTCTTTGATGGCTGTTGGCTGTTCTTTGCCACCTAGATCTCTCCATAGGGCTGCTTATGTGTCCTTATACCATGACAGCTGAATACTCTCTTCCCCTGCAGCCCAGGCCACCTCACTGAGTGAGTAATTAAAGAGAGCAAGGAGGAAGCTACAATACCTATTAAGACCTTGCCTTAGACTTTTCATGCTTCCATATCTACCACATTCTACTCCTTAGGAACAAGTTACTAAATATAGCTCACACTCAAGAGGAGGGGAATTAGGCTTCATTTTTTGAAGGGAGGATCATCAAAGAATTTGTGGATATATTTTAAAACAACCATAAATGGCTACAGAATGAACATGTACTTTTAACTGTAACTGCTCATGTATCATGTTTTATGTGTAAGGGATTCAATAGTAGATATTCTGATATATAATCATTTGTCCTAAGCCAGTCTATTTGCCTAAATGGTGAATTTAAGATGTTCTCTCTAGATATATTTTCCAAAAAAATCTACTCTTTTAGCTTATAAGATTGTAAACAACAACAAATGATGTAGGAATAATGAACCACCAAACCTGGAATCTCTTGGTACAAGCAGTCATTGGTAATATGCACCATTTATACCTAAACCCATGTTGCCCCATTTTGCTCAGTTGTGAGCCTTTTGTTCAAACAAAATCTTAGAGATTTGAGATTTTCTCAAATTTTGTTTTTTACAATAAGCATTCAGTAGTAATTATTGCCTGCCTGTTAGTGGAGAGCTCTAGCTCAGTAGTTTTCAACTCTGGCTGCTCATTGGAATAACTTGGAAGCTTTTGATTTAAAATGATCTAGATCAGGGCCTGGGCATTGTTATATCATAGAAGTTTTCCCCCAAGTGATTCTGGTGTGTGGCCAGAGTGGAGAGCCAGCAGATGATAAAAGAAGTGGTTAAGTTGCACAGGACAGTGTTGCTAGATGTGAGATTTAAAACTTATTTTAATAAATATTTTTATGGGTGTGTGTGAAGGCATGTGCATCCAGAGAATGTCATATCTTCTGCCAACAACATCATTCCTAGTTCATATGGTGGAATAAATGATCAATATTTCATGGACTCTGGAGAACAGTATGAAATTCTAGATTTTCTGGAAATTCTAGCAAATTTGACAATCATTTCTTTAGGAAAGCCTTCCTATTTTCTTCATCAAATCACAGATATCTCAGGGCATAAGCTCATATTATAGTCACTGTCCTTTGCATGAAAAACCATCATTCATTCAACAAACAGTTCTTGAACACTTACAAAGTGCCAGGTGCTGTGCTAAGGTACTGAATGCCCAAGGAAGAATAAGACAGAGATTCTTGTTTCAAGTGAGCAGCTCTTCTTCGAGTGTGGGAGACCAGTAGGCACATGAATAAGAAGAGGCAGAGGTAATAACATTTTTAGAATTGTTATTAAAACAGCACAGAACCAACCAGTCAGAAGAGCCCAATTATAGGCACCAGCCACAGACCGTATGTTCAGTGCATACTGGCTGTCTTTCAGCCCTGAGTGTAGGGAACACAAAGTAAATATTTTAAATACCAAAAGAGGAATGTCAGCAAGAGGGAGCAGAGAGAAAGGAATACTTCTGGAATTCCAAATTTGTGTTTTCCTTGAAGAAGGAACAGAATTAGTATGGCTGATTGCACAAGTTCTTTGTCTTGTCTTGTATGGTATCCTTTGCCACGTAACTGCAGTTCTTACTAAAGAGATGGGTCCACTTCCCTACTGCTTGGATCTGGGGAGGCCTTGTGACTGACTTTGGCCAATGGAATGTGGCAGAAGTAATGATGTACCAGTTCCAAGCTCAGACTGCAAATGTTCTGCACAATTCTGCTTGTTCCTCTGCCATCACTACAGGATGCCCAAGACAGACTGTTAGGCAATAAGAGACCATGGACACAGCCAAGTTGCCCCAATTGTCCCAGATGGGTCCATTCTATATCAGCTAAAAGCCAGCCAACACGTATCACAGGGCTTTTCAACAGTGGCACTATTGACATTTGAAGCTGGTTAGTTCTTCGTTGTGGAGGGTCTTCCATTTTAGGATGTTTATCATCATCCCATCTACCCACTAGTGGCACTTAGCTCCCTCCAGTTGTGACAACCAAAAATGTCTTCAGATATCTCTCCAGAGACAAAACTGCCCTGATTGAGAACTACTGCCCTGGATTTAGGAGTGTGTCCATCCAAGATAACCCCAGATAGAGGAGCAATAAATGCTTTTGTTGTTTGCCACTGAAGTTTGTGATTGGTTATCATGCGTTATTGTGGAGTAAGTTGCTAATACACTGAGAAAAAACATACAGAAAATGGGACCTGGAACTGAGCATTTCCAGTGTGGTAGAAGCACACAGAATGCATTTGCAGGTGGAACCAGGGGTTAGTGTGAGGTGCAAACAAGGTTGAAAAGCTAGGTTGGGGGCTGGATCCATAGAGACTTTAAGTGACTTGATATAGATTGTGGACATGGTTATTCTTGGTCAGAGGAGAGCCATCAGAGCTTTAATTTATGTATTTATTATTTATTTATAACAGAGGGAATGAGGTTATCAGTCTATACTGTTGGCAGCAGTAGGAAGGGGGAATTAGAGTCAGAAAGGAGGGTTTTGCAACAGTTCAAGTGGTACAGAAGGGCTGATGTATAATGAGTGTAGGTTTGAAAAGGAGGGGATGGGATAGAGACATTTGAGTATAAAAGTGATACAGCTTGGTAACCTGTACATATCTGCCTTTGCACATTTGGCTTCCTCTCTGTGAAATATCCCCTCTCCTCCAGTGATCCCCTGCTCAGCCTTTAATACACAGCTCAACACTCAGGGAAGTCTTTTTGGTAAAGGCTTCCATGTCTCATGAAGGTAAAGCTATGTGACTCTTACCACTGTTTTTGTTTTTGTTTTCCCTTCATAGGACTGTGTTAATCTTTTCTCAATTGAATTTTCCA
Organism: Eidolon dupreanum; assembly: GCA_028627145.1. Taxonomy (NCBI): domain Eukaryota; kingdom Metazoa; phylum Chordata; class Mammalia; order Chiroptera; family Pteropodidae; genus Eidolon; species Eidolon dupreanum. Next base: position 23,043,701 of record CM053513.1, read on the forward strand.
TTTATATTTTGAGTAATCAGTTGTAAGTCTATCTCTTTCATATCGTCAACTGCTAGTTTATTTATTAAGCATCTACTCTGTGTTTAACTTGGTGGTGGGTGCTTGAGACAACTGTAGAGAAGTGTATGTTTTCTTGGGATTATGGTCTAGTGAAGTAGCTCCTAGATAAACAGGCAATCACAGTACATGCTGTGATGAGGAAGGTAAAGAAAGGTACAGGAACATTTAGGAGCGATGCTTAACCTGGAATGGAGGGTGCCAATGAAGGCCTGTTGGAGGAAGAAAATAGCAAAGAGGTAGGATTTGTTATGGGAGGAGTTAAAGATAGGGAACTGTGGGGTTTGTGGCCCTGGGTGGAGAGGAAACAACACATTTGAGAAACAGAAGAAAATTCAGCAAAGCTTGGCCATGCAGGGCCTTATAAATTATGGTCAGAGCTATTTTGGGAAATATGATTTTTAATCATGGCCATGCATCAAAGCCACCTTATGGAGCTTTTACTAATACAGATACCTGAGTTCCACTCCAAACCTACTGAGTCATAATGACCAGAATCAGAGTATATGTGGCCTGTGGATGTGTATGTGTATATTTAAAGTTCCATGGGTGATTCTTTTGTGTGACTATGGTTGAGAACCATTGGCTTACATTGAAGAGGAAGGAAGGGCAAGGTTGGAGTCAAGGAAACCTGGGAGCACAAAGTAATCTAGGCATGTGAGAATGGTGGCTCAAACTAGAGTAGTTCAAGCGGAATTGGAGGAAATATGTAGACTAAGAGATATTTTACACATCAGAATCAATAAAACTTAAGTCTGATTGGTTGTCAGGGGATGGAGGAATATGGTTCAAGAATGACTCCCAGGTTTCTGACATGACTACTGAATGGTAGGTGGTGCTGTTTACTGATCAAGGAAATGTCAGAGGAGGAGAAGGTTTCGTTGGGACAGTATGGCTTTTAATTTTAGTTTGAGATACTCCAGGGAACTTCCGTATATAATTGTCCACTAGATAATTGGTTATGAGAGTCTGGAGTTCAGGAGAGATACCTAGCCTGGAGATAAAGAATTGTAGATCACCACTGTATATCTGACCCTTGAGTCTATGATAGTGGATGAAATTGACCAGGGAGTATGTGGGAAACAGAGAACTGTGAAGAACCACAACATTTAAGGGATGAGTAGAAGAGGGACCAACTGAGAAGCTGAGCTTGAGCTAGAAAAGTCAGAAATGTTGCTGGAAAACTAAGAGTAAAGTCTTGGAAGTTAATGGGAAATATGTTTTCAAGAAGGAAGGGATGACCACAATTTTCGAATGTCTCCAAGAAGGCAAATAATGAACTGAAAAGCGATTGCTGAACTTGAGTACTGAAGGCTGTTGGGAATCTTGGCTGGAGCTGGTTCATCTGAGTGGTGGAGTCTAAGGCAGACTTCAGGGGAGCGAGCAGTCAGTGGGAGGCGAGAAAATGTGGGCAGTGCAGGTCCTCACATTAGGTTCTACTTTCTTGGTCATCATGGAGTCCTCAGTACTCAAATTTTAAATAAGTGAAAGTGTGGGTAACAGGAGAGGAGTGGATCAAGGTTAATGAAAAAATTTTAGCCTGGCTGTTTTGGCACATAGTAATGGCATTTGCTGAGATTTGCAGCAAAGCAGGAAGAACAGCCGGAGTTTGAGTTTGTGTTGAAGATGTAGAAGGGAGAAGATGCAGGTAGGGTTTGGATGTGTTGAGTTTGATGCTCTTTTTCTTATCATTTCATAAGTAGAGCATTGTCTTCAAAATCCATTCTAAATACTACCAGGGATTACTTGTAGTTGACCAAAACTAGGGTTTTCCCTCAACTTTATAATCTTAGGAATGTGATAGAACTTAAACAAAAAAAGAATAAGAAATCTAGGAATTTAAGAAAAAGAATGAAAAAATTCTTTCTGAGTTCAAGTGAACTAGAACTGATGGAAGAGTGAACACATCCTTTTTGGATGAACAAGGTAGACTACCTTTGTTATAATATTTTCAGATTCACATTTGAATTTTTTTTCAGTGTATTTAACTTCTCTTTCCTTTTGAAACTGGGAAAATTCAGTTGTATTCTGAACCAATGTATCATTGTGATCTGGCTCTGTTCCACTTGGGCAAGCTTTGCTTCCTTAAAGAATGTACTTCCTTCATCTGTTAGTGATAAGCAGGCAAGTGAAGAATTCTTATCTGCATATATGGGTTGAACATCTGTTTCTGTTCCACTGTGTTTCAGTTTAGACTTCTTTGCTAAGAAATTAATGAAAATAAGTAACCCCCCTTTCCATAAATCCATTTTGGATTGAGAATATTTGTTACCTGAGCACATTATATGGGTAAATTGATAATTCAGAATTTTTTCTCTGATATTTTGAGTGATGCAGAAATCATTGTCATGCTTTTCTCTAATGTCTCTTGTAACAAATTTTTAAAAAATGTACCTTTGTGGATGATGCCTACAAAGTTTATGCTATGGGTGTTCAAATGTGTTAGAGTGCTGTAACACATTTTGTGTATATATAAAAAGTATTCCAGAAAGGAGAGCAAAAAATTACCATGGAAACTCAGTAGAATGCCTTTATTTGTTTTTCTGAAAGGAAAATTCTAAAACTGGGTAACTATGTATAAAAGAGCAATGCAGACTGTGTAGCTGGCTTCCATGAAGTGAGCTCAAAAAAGAATGGATTGATGCTGTGTGTGAATCAATGTAATTTAGGATTTCATTTCCCTTTTCTCATAAAGAAGGGCCGTAAAAAGGTCCAGCAAATAGCCTGATGAATTTTACTTTGTAATGCAACCATTTGGGAGCTACCTGCATGCATTAGTGTCAAGAATGAATGCAGAGCTGCAAGGATTTGTGGGAGAAGATCCTTAAAATGCCGTTAAACAATTTTTTGGCAACTTGAACACTGAAATTGTGCTATCAGTGTGAGTTTGATTAGAATGATTTTGAGAAAGGGAGATAAATGTCAAAAATAAATGATTCATAGTCAAACAATTGATGTGTTCGTCGATATGAATTAAAAAATAGAACAAAGCTCAGCACTATGTTTGAATAAAGACTGGTAGGCAAGCTAGTTGTCAATATGACATGCAGTTGCAACACCAGATTGGTCATCCAGAAATCAGTGTCTGACCTCCAAAAGACTGCTACGCTGGAACTGCTATGACCCCTCTTGGAGAAGCACCATCTACAGGGGCATCAGTACACGTGTTCAGTATGGGAGGAATGAAGCCCTCAGGCAGGAAGCCTGACTGACCAGGTTGGAGTTCCAGCTACGCCGTTAGTACCTGAGAGAGCTTTGGAAAATCACTTAACCTCTCCAACTTCAGTGTCCTTATCTATTAAATTGTCATGATAATAGCACTTGTAGGGTTGTTTTGAGGAATAAATGAGTTAGTATATAAAAAGCATTAAAAGAAATGTCTGAAACATAGTAAGCACCCATGATTAGGTCTGATTATTCAAGAATCTATGAATAATGTGTTTTTGGCTGTGACTTTTTCTGAATTGGATGTGTTTACAAAATGGCCAGCCAAGCAATTACTTTTTGTTGTTGTTCTTCAGCAATTACTTTTTGATGAGTTGAAATGAAATGAATATAAATGGGTGGGGGAAGTATTAAAATCCAATTTTTAATCATGTGGAACACTGGGAGATAATTGGCACAGAACATTCTGCCCTTAGCATTTAGGAAAAATGTGTCTGTTTTAGCAAACATATCTTAAAGGGCAACCTGGGTAACTCAGTTCAAGGGTGAGATTTCTGACATGCATCAGATTCACGGGTGGATTTTCTGGTGTGCACTGTATGAAAATGAATTGCATATGTACTTTTTTTTTTTTTTTTAAAAAAGGCTCAAATAGCTATTATAGCTGTGTGCTGTTGTAGACCCTGCAGCTTTGGAGACTTTTGCATTTATGGGCTCTCCTTTTCCCCAAATCTGGAGAGTGATGAAGAATTGGCTATCAGAAGGTACAAAAAGAATAAAACAGTATATTACTTCAGAAATATAAATTTTCACCCCTGATAACAATTAAATAAATATGCATGATGCTGTAGTCTTTTAAAAAGGTTTAACAAAGTTTATTTTTATTTGTCTTTCTACAAATAGATAGAAATACAAAAATTCAGAAACTTCCGATAAGTACAAAGAGAAAATGCTCATTGCTACTTACACATGGAAATCTACTTACCTAAACATTTTCTAGGTACATATACATATTTTAATTTAAAATAGCTCATATGATTTCTATTTTAAAATATATTGTGAACACATTTCCTTTATAATAATATACATCTACAATATCATTGAATAATTCATAAAATAAAAAAATAAGTCAATACAAATTATGTAATTATTACTCTATTATCTACACGTGGGTTTTTTCCAATTTTTATAAACATGTTAAATAACCAGGATTGGCTCTTTCCAGCCATGCATAACAATGAAACTTTTTCAACTCAGAAGGGTTATTTATTTTAAGAGCAAAAGAAGCAGCTGCCCTCTGCATATATACCTCAGCTGGAACCATTTCTTGCTGAAGGCATGGTTCATTCAGGATTTGAGGAAAGATCTACATTAGTTTTGTGAAGGAAGTATGTTAGTATTCAGTGCAGACCTCAGTGATGGACAAAGTAAGAGAAGATAATTACTTTGAAAATCAACTTTAGGCAACTATTAAACAACTTTTGCCAACTAAAACTTGATGCTCAGTTTCTTAAAAACTTAACTTATGATAGACCCAGCAATTCTACTCCTAGGTATTTGCAGAAGAGAATTGAAAACACATTCACACAAAAACTTGTGCATGAGTGTTCATAACAGCATTATTCATAATAGCCAAAAAGTGGAAACAGCTCAAGTGTCTGTGAACTGGAGAGTGGATAAACAAAAGGTAGCATATATGTGGAATGGAATCCTACACTACTTAGAAATAATAAGGAATGAACTACTGATACATGCTGCAACATGGATGAACCTCAAAAGCATAATGCTAAGTGAAAAAAAAAAAAACAGATGCAAAAGACTGTACATTGTACTATGACACTTACATGAAATGTCCAGGAAAGGCAGATGTATAGAGACAGAAAGTAGATCAGTGATTGTCTGGGGCCAGAGTTGGGAGTGGGGATTAACTGCAGGTGGGCATGTGGAAGCTTTTTGGGGTGATGGGAATATTCTAAAACTGGTTTGATATGGACTTTTCCTCAAATGCTAAATGAACCATGCCTTCAAGAAGGTTCCATCTGAGGTATTATATGCAGAGGTTGCACTACTATAAATTTACTAAAAATTACTGAATTAGATATTTACAGTGGGTGAATTTTATAGCCTATGAATCATACATCCATAAAGCTGTTTAAATAAAACTTGATGCTCAATACTTGATCATCAATACTTAAAAAAGGAAACAGATAAAATATCTATAGCAGAAGTTCTCAACCTGTCTGCTCATCAGAATCTTTGGGGAAATTTAAGAGAGTCCTGAGCCTGTCCCCAGACTTGGGGGCCCTGCTCTCCATGATCTTTCTAGGTTGTTGTCATGGCCCAATGGGTTAGAAACCATGGCTCTGCAGCTGAACTATTATAAAAAATACAAAGGCATGCATAGTGAATAGATGTTGATTTCGTCTTCCTTCTGGTCTATGGTAAATAGTTATCCAATCCGACGCTAGAGCTCCATGTTTTGCCTTGTAGCCTTCCTTCTCATACCTAAAGCTAGATTTGTTGCATCTTTGCATTCACCAGAAAGAACTGACTCATCTCAGAAGCATCAGCACCATGGATATTCATTCATTCATTCATTAATTCATTCATTCATTCCTGGAAAGGCAGAAAAGAAACATTAGCTATAGAACAGCCAACATCCCCTAAATCCTGGTTGTCCTCTTTCTTTGACCCTTGCACCAACTTGTTGCTGTATGTATCTCAGTCCACTGCTTTCCAAAACTTGGGTGACTGTGTTTTCCTGTTTCACCTGCTTCTCTCAGAAACGGAAGGCTCCACAGACTAGAATTCCACTTCCCTGGAATTCTGAGGAATACAGTTTTTCTTTATTTATTTTGACTAGTTGTTGCTTGTTCTTTATGTCTGTACATATGTCCTGCTTACTTCAACTCAGGTCAACAAATAGCTCCAGAGGGCATGTGATGTGTAGGAGAGGTCTGCCATGTTGCAATGTGTGATGTTGCTATGCCATCATCTATCAGATGGTATCAAGGTACCCACACTTTAGAGTCTGACTCAGGTTGCCAGATATAGTAAACAAAAACACAAGGGGGCCAGTCAGATTTGAGTTTCAAATAAATAGTAAAATTTTTAGCATCCATATGTTCAATTATCTGAAATTTAAATCTAATGTATCCTATATTTTATTAGGAAACCCTAAAATTTCTACGAGATCTGGCTTCATTCAGCCTGACTGACTACTTAGTTAGTAATACAGCAGGTTACTTGACATCTCTGAACCTTGGTTTCTTTATCTGATAATTAAGGTCAATATTACCTATAAGTGTGGGCTTCTTTCATTCTCAATGAACTCTAAGCTCATGGAGGGCAGTGGTTAGCCTTAGGTGCTGAGTTTAGAACTCTAGCTTATATTTTATTGTCTGGAACTTCATTAAATGGCCACAACTAGCTCCAAGGGTGGCTTGGATATGGTTTTTATTCTGGGGAACCAGGTACCTAAGCTACAAGTCGAGGATTCTGTTACATGGAAAGAACTTGGGGACAATCAGTCTTGGCCACACATTTTGTTTTCTCTCTGCAATACTGTTAAATAAATGCTATCGAGTAAACACATTAATAAAACAAAGAATATTACCCAGTTGCAACAATGAAGGAATTGTTTGGATCATTGCCAAGGATACAGACTAGGGGATTATTCTGGGATTCAATTCATTTGCTGTTTTTATCCTGCCATATTGGGAAACTATTTTAATCCTTAAATGCTCTACTTTTTCCATTTGTGTGGTCGTATTCTGTCAAAAAGAAAAAAAAAAGGCCTATGTTGATGGGGTCCACAGAAATGATCCTATTATATGGCTGAGTATTGATCCCATTTTTGGCACATCACCTAAATTTTGCAGACCTTATCTCTTGATGGTTGAGTGCAAGGGAGGTGCATTATTTTGCTGGCATTAGTTTCTAAAGCTAGTGCATAAAGCAGACACTGTGTGTAGTTAAAAGCACTCCTGAGTGTGGGCTGACATAGTGACTTACTTCCAACAAATAGAATATGGAAGGGGAAAAACAGTAGCATTATAGTGGGGGAAGCTGACAACATCACCTTTACCGAGTATTCAAGGTTAATGTCACCAGTACTAATAGTAAATGATGATGATGATGATGATGATGATGATGATGATGATGATGATAATATAGTAGTAGTAGTAGTAGTAGTAGTAACAGCAGCAGTAGATCTCATATGCCCTCTGATACTATGCAATGAGAAGGGTATGTCATCTCTGTGTAATTCTCCAAAATTCATACCTCAGATTAGTTATAAAGCATCAGACAAACCCAAACTGAGAGACATTCTTTAAAATATCTGACCAATTACTTTTAAAAAGTGTCAAGCTCATAAAAAAAAGGGAAGACTAAGAAGTTGTCACTGATTGGAGAAGACTAAGGGTCATGATGAATAAACAAAATAAGGACCTTAGTGGAAAAACTGGCAAACTCTTAATAAACTCTGTAGTTTAGTTATCAGTATTGTATCATTGCTAATTTCTTAGTTTTGTTATATACATTATGGTTAAATAAGATAGTAATGCTGGGGAAAGCTGGATGAAAGGCATATGAAAATTCTTTTTGCAACTCTTCTTAAATCTAAAGTTATTTTAAAATTTTTTTTTAAGTTCTTCTGAAGTACTCTTGAGATTGTCACATGTTGTGAATGAGAACCATGTGCTTACCTTGAAAGATTTGCAAGTCTGCTTTTTTCTTCTTTCATATTCTATTTGTTGGAAGTAAGTCACTATGTCAGCCCATACTTAAGAGTGTTTTTAACTACACATGATGTTTGCTTTATGCACTAACTTTAGAAACTAATGCTAGTATTAGGGCAGATTAGTGTTATCAATAGATATTTAATATGATTGTTTTTCTTTCTGGCACTGAAAATAAAGTAGTGAATAAAACACTAAAACAAAAATTTCTGCCTTCATAGAGTTTACATTCTAGTAAGGGGAAGATAACAAATAATATAAATAAGCAACTGCACGTTAAATAGTTTTAAGTGCTATGGGAAAAAAGAAAGCAGAGAAGGAAGGAACAAAGTGTTGGAAGGTTGATAAAAATTTAGATTGAAGAAGAAGACCTCATTGAGAAGGTGACTTTAATGTAAATACATGAAGAAAGAGAGGAAATGAGCAAGGTAAATTATATAGATATTTTGAGGGAAAACTTCCCAGACAAAGCAAATAGTATGTGCAAAGGTCCTGAGGTATCACATGCTTGGTAAATTTGAAGAACAGCAAGGGATGCTGTTTGCTTGCCTGAGCCTCAGAGTAGCTAGTTTTCATTTGGGAGCATGTTGTACAAAAAATACATATCTTTAACTCCTGGAATCACACTCAGCTTGGTGAGATGCTCATACTATGACAGGTATATGGGAACTCTGATTGAAAGGTCAGTCTTCTTAGAATCTTATCCAGTGCCATATGCTTGTACAGTAAAATGTCCATATTATTCAAAATGTTACTTTCTCTCTTTCATTTTTGGTCAGGCACATATGGTTTATATTGAATTTGTTTAAGGTGTGATGGCTTTGATGACATAGTACATTCATAATCAAGATATTGAGTGTTGCCATAAAGACATGACTTTCTCTTTGATAGCTGCCAGTCTTCTCTGGCTTTCCTCATTTAGTGGCCACTCTCCTACCTGCCTGTGAGAGCAGTGGCCAGGGGGAGTGTGCTCTGTCTTTAATCTCTTTGGTAAAGGACGAGAATGTGACAGCTGCTATGGGTAATAAATTATGATGATTCTGCTCTGCTCTCCATGAGTATCATGCTCACTGGCAATAAAGTGTGCATGAGTAGAGTCTGTGGGATTGCTGTAGTTGCTTTTGGCCTAGACTTTGATAAAAGGTTCCTTTATTGTAGGATCTTACAAGGCAGCCTCTTTAAACATGCCCGGCAAGGACTGGTCCAGTTACACAGATGTATGTGCTAGTTAATCACTGACATATAGCTAGTTAGTCCTATAAGGGAAGCTGACAGGCTGAAAACTCTACTGGAAATAAAAGAAAATAAGAGTTTCTCCCATAGAAAAGAGAACTATTATGTCATTTGGAGCTTTAATACCTTATAACAAATACCATGGCTCTAAAACTACATAATAAAAAGAAAAACACTTTTATCTTGACCTCTTCAACCTATAAAAATGTATCCCTTTCTTAGTCATCTAGACTTGTATATATGAATATAAATTGTAAAATTGGAAAGACCTGAAGATGCTTGTCCAAAGGGAAATAATTCTTCTTTTATTCAAATTGTATTTTTATCATCTGCCTCAGACTTTTTCATTTTTAGGTGATGTATAAAATGGAACACTTTCAATTGGATTATCTCAGCAACTATTTTTATTATGTCATTAGGAAAAATAACAATGGTTTTAGAATAACACAAAATATCCTTGAGTCTGAAATATATGGGCTAAATTAGAAACTTTATATCTGAGGGCAGCTTTTTATCCTTGCTTTTGGAATTGAAGTCTTTGTGTTAACTTAATTCATGTCATTTTATCCTAACTACATAAAGAATTCCCCCACCCCCATTTCTGAAGTGTACTATGCTAAAATTGGTTCTGTTTTCTGTATTATTGACAGGTTGTGACTGAGCCCTATCAGCACTGCCAGGGCAAGGATTGTTGAGTCCCTTGTTGTGGTATATTAAGGAATGAACACTTTAAATAGGACCCTGATTATGGCATACTGATAGAATCAGAAGTGGGATTCTTGGGTTACATTTAAACCCTCCCAATGAAAAGGACTTTTTATTATACTATGAAACGAGAATGAAATATTCATTTGCTTGGAACCTGCTAAATTCTTAAATTTCATATAGGAGGTACAGAATAAAGACCTATTGTGGACTAAACCTAATCTGAAAATCTCTATCATACTCCTTGAAAGCTGGAAAAGCTGTGTAGCTATACTCTTTAAAAGCTTTGGGTTTCCTGAGATTAGTAGTGGAAGGGAGTGTAGAAGTGGAAATGCCAAAAAAATTACTGCTCTTCTTGATCTGGGGTTGTACGGGTTCCTGTGACCTTTAATTCAGGATTCTCCTTTATGAGTCACCTTCATGTTGCCCTGGAAATCACATATGTCAGAGAGTACCTAAACAGCTTTCTCTTGGTTCTGTGATTGGGAAGTATTTAGGGCAAAGCAGATGATTCAGAGAGCATCCTTTGTGGCTGCAGGAATCTGAGTGCTTGGAGACCTGGCAGCAGATGGTGGCATTGACATGTAGTACTCAGAGCAAGGGCACAGCCTGGACCCATGTCAGAAAAGAAACTAAGGGCCTAGCATGAGTTCTCCTTAAAAATCTGTGTAGAATGAGTCATTAAACCTGAGTTAACAGCCTTTCTTCCTTCTTTGGACAAAAGTACAAGACATACTACTGAATGTCTGAGAAAACGAATTGTGCATACTTTTAGAGGTAGTGTTAGAGCACTGTCTGCATGCGAGAAGGAGTACCAGGAATGTATTCTTTAGCACCTTTGCTCTTCTAAACCAGTTTCTCATTAAAAAAAAAAGGAAAGAGAAAAAGTTTGCCTATGTTGTATGATTATTGGGCATCAAATTATTCATTAAAACATTTTGACTTGACTCTTTGTAGCTTACTTTGGAGAAGAATAATTTGATATACTATTTTGTAATTTTAAAATGGATTTTCTTTATCAGTTGGATTAATAGAAGTGAATATGCTCAGTGGTGGCATAATTATTTTTACTTTTGACTTCAAGAAATAAAGGGAAATATACTATTCTATTAAAGCACTTCTTGGTGGCTAGGTCTCAATTTCTCTGCTCTTAAGCCTGAGTATATTTTTATAAAAGTCTTGAGTGTGTGTTTTTCTTGTTATGGTTCTGTATTATCTCCATTCATCCATTTGGGAAATATTTATTGAGCACCTATTATGTGTCAGGAATTTTTCTAGCTCTTGGGTATCTTTGTCTTTAACAAACTTAAATTCTAGAGGATAAAGACAAAAAAAATAAAGCAAGACAGTGATGATAGTGAATATTTGGAGTGGAAATATGCTGTGTATTTAAGGTGGTTTCACTGGGAAGGTGACATTTGATGAGAGATCTGAAAGGAACCAATGAGTCAACCACTGCATCACCTGGGAAATGAGCCTGTTGGTAATGGAAATGAGAAGAAAGCCAGAGTGCTGAAGTGAAGGGAGGGGATGAAGCAGTAATACGAGATGCCCTCAGAGAGGCCATGGGCCAGATCTGTAGTAATAGGCCAAGGGAGATTTTAGATTTTTTCCTCTGTGTGTTGTTTTCTGATGTGATTGCTGGTACTTTTTCTGCCCAATCTCTTTCATCTTCTTCCTATACCATCCTCATTCATTTCACTATCTGGACTTGCCAAGTTTATAACAAAACAAAAAACAAACAAACAAACAAAAAACCCAATCCAAAGAACAATGTGTTCAATGCAAATGATTGAAATCTAGGTGTCTATTTCTATTAAAACACTCTTCTTCATATGTGTCATTGGCTGAGGAAAGTAACATTTGCTATTGATCCATTTAAATATGCTGAGCTCAGTGCCCTTCCCAGTCCAACAAAATGTACTTAAATCTCTTTGAGGATTGAAGCTTGATAACTTGTTTGTTTCATGATTGAATTGTGTGGATTTTGTTTGTGTGCCTGCCTTTGATGTTTACCTGCATAAGGGTGTTTATAGAAAGTAAACTCCAGAAAGATAGGTATTTTTCTGTATAATGGTTATTGTGTTTGACTCTGTGACATCCAGTCCACTCCAGCATGGTCACTGTGGTTGACTCCCTTATGTCCAGTCCTTCCTACCAAGTCAGTTGTGGCTTTCCTGTGCTTCTTGCCACAGATTGTTTAAGGAATGGGCTGAGGACTCAGTTATGGTCATGGCCAAAGTTGAGGGGATTTCTATGAAGAGTTTCCTTGTTTCTAAGAAAGATATGAAGAGAATATTGTCCTTTTTCCTCTGGTTGTTGCTGTGTCTCTTTGTGATGCCTGAAACCACTGCAGCCATCTTTCTACCAGCCTGAGAATGAAGTCAGTACTTTCTGAGCTATGGAATCATCCAACTCTGGAGCCCACTAGCACTGGGCTTTTAATAGTGTGAGATAATATATATCTTTATTGTTTGAGGCAGGTTTGTTTGTTTATTTGTTTGTTTCAATTACAGCTGAAAGCATCCAAAGGAGTAAAGGTTTGTTAATTCTCTTACTGCAGCCATTCTCAGAATACATTATATGGATTACACTTAGTGTTTTCCAGTAATATTCAGCTTCCTGAACTTTCAAATTATTGAAATAATTTAGAAGATTAAAATGGAAACATGGTTACTCTAAATTGCCTTTGTATGTCTGAAGTTTTGTATACATGAAGGGACCATGATAATTTTGTATACATGAAGGGACCATGATAGTTTTGTATACATGAAGGGACCAGAGCTGAAAGGAATCTTTGACAACATTAATTCTATTGATCATTACTCTGCTCTTTAATGACATTAGCACTGACAATAGTAAAATAGGAAAAGGTAAATTTTAAGATGTAAACCTGTACCCATATGTCAGATTATTGGGGGGCTATTCTTGCATAAACCTACATACTTTAAGAACTTAAAAAATTCATCCAGAAACTTAGGATTTATCCCTTTGTCCCATTCATTTACTAGGAGTAGCTATAAGCACAGGTGAGTTGAGATACCAATATACAATGGTTTTAAGGTAGCCAGAACTAAAGTCTCATCAATGTCTGAACTTTTCCATCTTCTAATTGAGTTTAGTGGGTTAAGAACATTACCACTTTATTTATTTTGAAATAAAATTTTGGTGTTTTGTCCTAACTCACATATCTCTTTTAGTAGTTATAAAGGTTTGGAATGTAACCTTGCTTCTCAAAAGGGGAGTAAGCAAGTAAAATGAAGTTTGGCCTAGACCCTGGGAAAATACTAACAGTGAGTAGTCTTTCCTTCATCTGAACTGAAATCTGAGAGGTTCAGAGGTTCTGCAAAAGGTAGCTTTGTGCATATTTCTCAGATTGCTGAGTCTGGAGTGAGCTACTTGACAGACCTCTGATAATCAATTCCAAAGGACACACTGTCCCCTTTCAAAATCTTCTGGGGAAAGATGGACAAAAAAAAATGTGAAATAAGTATTCTCTTCCCAAGTGATGCCACCCGAAACACAGCATTGCTGCAGGATACTGACAATGTCACACATCTCTCTTGCCTCCTCCTCACCTGAATACAGCAGCAACAAATAACGCCAAATGCCTTGTAGGAAGATGGTTCCTTTCTTATATTGGCAAAATCTAGGAACTCCTTGTGTCATGGTGTCCAGAAACATAATAGAGTTCTATGAAAGGATTCAGCTAATGCACATTTATAGGGTGCCCATTGCTATGCCACCGTGTGATGTTATTTAAGCTTTACAGAGGTAAATGAAAATTGGCCTTTTGTCTCCTTGTCTGCTTAAAGGGGAAAGCAGAAACATTAGGTGTTATTATAAAGTAAGGAGGTTGAATTTCATGTGAGGTTTAGTACAAATCAGTCTCATTACTTTGTCTCATTGTTTATTCTGAAAATCATGCTGTTTTACACAATACAGACTGTTTATTTGCTCATTTCTTATATTAAGATTGCTCAGTGGGCAAATAAGAGGGAAAAAATTCCCATAAAAATAGAGAAGGTGAAAAGGGTAAGGGAGAAGGGAGAGAATTTAGAAGGGGAAGAAATAACATGATTTGCCTGAAAGGCTCTGGGAAGTAAGGAGCTAGAAGAAGTGGAGATACATTCAAGTAAATAAACAGGGGCAGCTCCTGGTGGAGAGAAGCAAGACTCCCTAATTCAAGACTTCATGTAGCTGGTCAAATGTGGTAGATTCTAGATAGACATACCTTTTGACATACCAAAGACTCTAGAATATAGTTTAAACATTACTTGATGTTTTTAGATAGATTGTAAAATAAATAGCAATGTAAAACAAATCGGGGTATAGAAAATTGATGCTAGAATGTCAGTTCTAAGACATATTTTGATGAGGATATGAGAAATAAGCCCCAAATCACTCTTTGCACCTTGGAATTTGCAATTGAAATTTCAAAACAAAATATATTTATGTTCTTTGAGCTCACCTTTTTGTTTTATTTTAAAAAAGGCCTGTCTAGATCTTATTGGGATTCTTTGCCTGGCTTGGTTCCTAATACTAGGACTGCCGATGAGGCATAGGTGGCCAGTGCAGGTGCTAACGGTCACAGGAGACAGTGGCCATAGGAGATAGTGTGTACCGATATCCCCTGCAGGGCTTTGCCCTTGGTTTACCCTTCTAAAGTGTGATGCAAAAGGGACATCATGTATATGTAGCATTTTTTCTTTTTTTGCTTTTGTTTTTCTTTTGTAGATATTAAATCTGTATACATGGAATTTTTAACCTGCCATATATATATATCCATCGATGGGCATTATTTTCCTGTTATGTTGAGGATTGGTTGTGCCATGCAACACTCAGAATGCTGTGTTCAGCCTTGTTTTTCCAGAGGTGTGTTCCCCCCCACCCCCAGTCATTTCTTTAAGGGAAACTAAATGGTTTAGTTGGAGGGGAAAAAAAAGACCTTTCCAAATGTTGAAAATGAAATGAATAGGAATTAGATAAGGGTGAAATATTTCATGTTGATGATTTTACATAGTTATCATGGCCTAAATATTTTCCACCTCCAAAAAATAAATAAGCCTATTGGATCAAATCTAGGAAAATAGACTGAATGCTGTAAAAATGCCTCAACTGCCTGTTAGACATTTTATTACTAAATTTTCCCCTGGGGTGAGGGTGGGAGATGGAATTTCCTACCTGATTTATAACATGAAATTTAAGATGTAAAGAACTATGTTGCTCCTTCTATTTTAAAGGTCCCACCAGAGTTTTTGTTTGGTTCCTCTCCAGTAATAAGCCTGTAATTTCCACCTAGCTTCTGCATCGATCCTATAGGTTTTTCAGTCTGGTACGTTTCAATTGACCTCTTTCTATGTTGAATTCTCATGGCACGCTGTATTAATTATTCATTAATTACATGACCTTGTCAATGGGTGAAGAAATATTGGACTTGATGAATTCCGTTAGATGAAAAGGTATAATGATGGGAACCTCTTTTCCTTTCTTTTCTGCCCTCCGTCTCGCCTCTTCTCTTCTCCTCCCTTCCCCTTCCTTCCCTCTCTTCTTCTCCCACCCAACCCTTTCTCTCTCTGCACTTTAAAGAAGTGTTATAAAAACAAATTTATTTTGAACATTTGAGATTTAATTTTTTGGGGCAACTGAGGAGTGTTTGATATGAGGTGGCTGTACAGGGGAAATGGGAACGCTTTTTAGGTGTTGAATCATGTGTGCCTAAGCCAAGGTAGGGTAGATTACACTTCAGAACAAAGAATCCCCAAATCTCAGTGGTTGGCACAATGGAAGTTTTTTTCTCACTTATGCCATATATCCAGGTAGTGCTATTTTCTGCATTTCCCTGAGAAAGAGTAATATCCATAAAGATTAAGGTGGATGCAGTGCCAACAATTTCATTCTGATGCTACTCCTCCAAGATAATCTTCTTTTTAAAAAGCTATGAACAGAATTTGATAAAGTAATATTGCATATGGAGGCAATGGTCAAATAAGTGGTCCCAGGGTGTATTTGTCTATTCATTCTTTTATTCATTCTTTTGTTCCTTCATCCCTTTAATAAATATTTTTTGAAGTAGCATATATCAAGTATGTAAGGTAAGCTTTGATTTATTTATTTTCCGATTTTCATTTTACTTGTATAATCTTTGGTGTTTATTTCTTTAACACATTTTTTTTACTGCCTCGTCAATCTCTTAAATGTGTGTTTATTTTGAGTCTATTATTTTTTAATTTTCTTGGGATGTGGATCTGCTCTGTTTTCTTTACCAGTCTATCCATATGTGCTCTTACTAAATATTTGACAACCAGGAAGTAAGCATAATGTATTGGTTGTATTTTTCCTCAATATTTTTATGAAATGACAAAAACCTCAACTATCCTGGATTATTAACATCTTAATTAACACCTTAAAATTTATCTATAATATATTAGGATAATTTTCCCCTTGCTGTTTTACTTGTAGAGTCAAATGACTCTATTACATGTCATTCAGGTGACTCCCAGAACCTCTGATTAATGAGTAAAATTATTCTAGGAGAGGGATTTAATTTTGATAATGAAATAAAGCATGGCCCTTGAGGTCAACCAGAAAGTTTTTTTCCATCAATTGCTGGCCCCTTGGTTCATCTTTGCTTTGTTTTCTACATTCTCATTGTACAGACTGACTTGTAATGTGATCCTCTAATTTTGTCTTCCTCAGAACTGGGTGAGCATTGGAAGTATCTTACTTACCTTTGTAGCCTACTACCCCTTAAGCTTCACTTAGCACCTTGTACATAGTGGCTATTCAATAAAAGCTTGCTAAATGGATTTGTTTTTTATTGCCTATAGTGATTGAACTTTTGAAGTGATGCAATGCTAAAAGCAAAACCATAATCCTTTAATAAAAAAAGCAGTTGCAGAACTAAGTCTGAAGAGAGATGGGACAAAAGAAATGCATTGAAGCTTTTCTGTATGGAATGTTTTAGCTTGTTTAGATTGTCTCAACTTGTTTCAAGGGAGTAATTTGTTTCACTTTGCCTATATAAAATTAATGTTTCTGAAATTAAACAAACAAAAAAAGAGCTTTCTGATGTAATGAAGACTTCATTGATCATTTGTACTTTCTTCTTAGTAATTTCAGCATCTTTCTTTCAGTGGGGTGGCTGAAGTAAATTCTTCTGGGATCAAATCCAGTGTTTCTGCCTTGAAGAAACATGATTAACTGACATTTTAAAAGCTACTTTATAGTCCTGTTCTGAGTATGGGAAAAGAATATTATTTGATTTATAGTTTATGTAAAGTCTACTTTCAGAATTTGGGTGTGTTTTATGGTAGCTTTTTTAGTTGATTACTTTCATTTTTGTTCAATAAATTATCTAGAACAGCTGTGTAATGCTCTCAGAAGCTTGACTTTTACTTCACTGCATTTGGAAAGCTGAAGCACAGGAAAATATTTCACGGTTAGTGAGAAGGGTAAGCACAAGGAGAAGTTAATGAGATGATAGCTATCATTAATTGATTTCCCTTTTACTCGAGGGTTTGGATATTATTGAAAAAAATTATTAAAATTTCAAAGATTTAGTTTTGTGACTTGGATTCTCTGAAGCTTTGCCGTTAATGAGTCAAACAATGGATTATAGTGTCATATGCTAAAAATTATATGACAAGATTTTTGTCCTTAAAATAAGACAAAATTGCAACAATATACTGGATAATCATCATATCTTCCTTTGGTGTGTATGGTAATAATTATTCAAGTAAACTGAGGCAAGATATATATTCATTACAGTAGATCCCAACAAGGATATGATTTTACATTTCAATGAAAAGATTCTCCCAGAATTACCATGCTTCAGGAAATGTGATTAAGAGTTGATGACATTTGTTCACAAGCCACAGACATTCTTGTCACTTTGAGAGTATGGACATGTGTGATCTCTGTGCTTCCAAGCATATGTCGCTGTCATTGCTGGCTATTCTCAGGTGTTCTAAGGGTCTTGTGAATCAGTTGAGGTCAGTGTGCTTTGTGGCTTTAGGATCCTTCAGTGGAGACAAGCCCTACTTTGATGATAATGGGTTACTCCAGCTTTCTACTAAAGAGGCTGTTTGGTGGCCCTTGCATTGGTTCTTGAGATTTGGCTAAAAAAAAAGAAACTCCTTTGTGAATCCAGATTCCACATTGGGAATCCCTGTGGTTTTCATCCTCCCCTTGAGGAGTCTTGGAGGGAGTGTTTGGTGTCCATAGATGAGTGGTATCAGTGTTGTCTCTTGGCCTATCCATATCCTGTGGGGAAGGTGCCAGGTGAAAACAAAACAAAACAAAACAAAACAAAACAAAACAAAACAAAAACAAAGCAAAACAAGCCAAGACAAAACAAAATGGCCCAGGTCTAGGCTTGAGTGTTTGAAGCCATTAACAAGTTGCTACTACTTTCCTAGTTCCTTGTGATTTAATTCCAGGCTTCTAGTGTTCTGAATTTTCAGTTTGTCACTCAATGGATCTACTAAGTGTCTATTACTGGGCTTAGTTTTGTGGATGTCATTAAAAAACATTCCTGGAAACAATACAGACAGGAAGTATTTATAAAATTATTGGCCTGGTTTCATTTCATACCTCCCCTCACTTAGTGTCTTATCCATAATTGGTGCTCAAAATACCAGGTTGAATGGATAAGGAATGAATACCAAGTCGATTTATTAATTAGGCAGTGACGTGACCAATGGAATGTGAGCAGGAGTAGGGAGACTAGCCTGGGAGTGCTTGAAGAAGCCAAGAGGAATGAAAGGCTCTTTGGGCTGGGGAGGTCAGAGAAGGTTGAAAATAAGTGGCTAGGTTGGGGAAAGAAGAAAATCTGATTTTCTTGAAACTGTCAGTCTTTGAAATGTTCTTCATAACACAGAAATGCTGCAGAAAGGATAGAGTTTTGCAGTTAGAACTGGACTCCTGTCTATGCTCTGTCACTTAGTGACTATGACTTTAAGCTGGCCACATGGTGGCTTTGGGCCTTTGGTACAAGTTTAATAATTGGAATAACATTATATTTTTCTCAGTATTATCTTGAGAATAATGTATGTGTAAGTGGCTAATGACGATGTCTGTATATGTATATGTATGTGTGTATATATAAAATAATGTATATAATTTTATTTTATAATTTATTAAGTGTCACTCAGGGCTAGGCAATGTTCTCAGCATTTTCTAAGTATTAACTAATTTAATCCTCATTGTGGCATATTAGGTTGGTCATTTGCTCTTTCTTTCTTTCTTTCTTTCTTTCTTTCTTTCTTTCTTTCTTTCTTTCTTTCTTTCTTTCTTTCTTTCTTTCTTTCTTTCTTTCTCTCTCTCTCTCTCTCTCTCTCTCTCTCTCTCTCTCTCTCTTTTTCTCTTCTCTTCTCTTCTCTTCTCTTCTCTTCTCTTTTCTTTTCTTTTCTTTCTTTTCTTTTCTTTCATGAGGAAACTCAGGCATTGGCCAGAAATATAATGCCCACAATTGTCCAGCTAGTGAGTAGTGGAGCTGGGCTGTGAACCCAGGTGGTCTAGCTGAGCCAGTATTCCAGATGCTTATAGCACAAGATCTTTCATTGAGTCCCTACCATGGATATCAGTGTTAGTTAGATTCTTTGATGAAAATACCATAGTTACTGAGTCACTATCATTTTAGTCAAAGCTGCCATTTAATCCCCACCCCTTTAGAAAAACACTTAGAGCAATTTTGGGGTTAAACTGTTAGTATTTACTGGTTATGTTACAATACAAGTCACTTAGCTTGTTAGCCTCAATTTCTTGAACAATAAAATAGAAACATTATGCATCTCAGCAGATTGCTGAATAGGTAAATAAGTTAATGTACATGAAAACAGTAAATTGTAGCACATTATAGAAATGGAGGGCACTACCACAGTAGTTGTGGCACTACCACAATAGCAAATGCAACTTTATTTTCCTAGTGACAGCATATAAAGAATAATTACACTAGCAGATATTTAAGTATCAATGATGTCCTTAAGCACCTATGATATTTTAAATTTACTTAGAGTTTCATCTTATATACGGTTTAGGTTTTAAATTTAAAGTCAGTATATAAGGTGAAAACTGTATATAGTAAAGATTATCCTTAAAATACCTTAATGCCCACTCTTCCTTAGTTGAGTTTTAGAATGTTAACTCCAATGAGTTTGTTCTTTTGTTCACTGCAACATCCCAGGGCCTAGAAGGGTGATCAGTACATATGAGTTGAATGAATTAATAGTTGATTTGCACTGAAGGGTTAATTGTATAAAAAGGTGACACTAATGCTAGTATCCCATTCAGTGCAGTAAAAGGCTTATCCTAAGAAATCTTTATGGGAATTCTGTGGAGTCTGTATAGTTGGATTTGTCTAACTTAATGCAAATATAATATGACTCTACTGTGTATGTTGTTTTGTGTACAACAAGCTGCATAATACCTATTACTATCCCATTTCAGAAATGAGAAACTGAGACTCAGAAGAGTCAATAAATTTGTCCAAGTTCTCACAGTTAGAACCTCTCTGCTGGCCCTCAAAATATGCACATTCTCCTGTTCAGAATGTTGGGTTTTCCAGTCTCCCTCCTGCAGCCAATTGAATGGTGTCTGTTTGCCCTGAGCAAAAACAGGGAGTGAATGAGAAACCAAAACTTATAGGGTTGTTTCTTGTGTGATTCTAGAGAATTAGAAAAAGTAGTCGGATCAATAGGCGTTACTTCCACCTGAAATAGCGTCTTCATTTTGTTTAGCTCTTTCTTAAACATCAGCAATAGTTTGAACTTCTGGGAGTTCACTTAAACTGTACCAAGGGTAAACTTCCAAGATAGGATAATATTGGCCCTAACAGCATTACCATGGAATCTTCTAGCACTTAAATTGGTCACGATGTTTCTGATAAATTCCATGGATGATCAGCAATTTGGTCTTGGAATTAAGGCACTTTAGCCAGAAGAACCAATGACCCAGAATAAATTGTTGACTTCAGTATTCTGATTAAAGGTATTTTATGCCATGTACTAGTCCTGACTTGGTCAGAGAATGGGTTGTGTATAGGTCACTGTGGGAGAGTGCGCTTGCTTCATTTTGAGGACTTTTTATTACATAAGCTTGGAAACTTGCCTTGAAAGTCTATGATATGACTTCTTATTCCCGAAATGATGCCAGGAATTGCCTTATTTTTTCATGCAAAATTAAAAAAAATATTGCTTATAAGCAATTGTATTTGACTCATTATTACTCATGAGCATCTGATGTCAGTGGCTTGAATTTTTAGTCAATTCATTAGGAAATATTCAGCAAAACACATTCCTTGGGGCTCCTCTGGGCATAGAGTATCAAGAAATTAAGACAGCCAGTAGACTGTTTCCATTATGACATTTCAAATGTGAAAGATACACCCTTTAGGTGAGTCAGAAAATGTATCCAGTGATAACCAGGGGTAGCTTGATATTGGGTAAATATGGACTGACTTGATTAACCTTTTAAAAATCTGGACATCCTTGCTATCATTACAAAGCTGTATAAATAGGGAAGGGTGATGATTTGATAGATGTAATACGGTCGGATCTCTATTCTGAAATTGTATTGAAATTAAGTATGGGTGGTTCCTATAAATGATGTGACGATACAGTAACACTGTTCAATCTTTTAGAAGTCCATTCTTGGCTCCGTTATGTCAATAATGTTGCCAGATTTTACAGCTGCAGTATAATCTGAAATAATGTGAGAACTGCCCTGATTACCAGGCAGAAGGGCTAATGCTAAATTAGTTTTTAAGTTGTAAATTGATTGAGTTGAATAATAGCCAACTTTATTCACTCTTCTCTGCTCTTTTTAATTAAAGCCTTTCTCCCAATGTAATCATTTTGATTTAAATTCTTTAAAAATGAAAGAGAAAAAATATCCTAAAAGTTACTCCTTTACCCTTTATCTGCTTCAGAATAGCTAAGAGTGTTGTGTTAGGAATGCCTGAAAATGGGGTCATGAAACAGTTTTATATCTTATGCTACCAAAATCTTTTTACGTAAACCGGAAAAAAAACTATCAGATTCTGAATGAAATCATAGGGAAAAAAAAGTCAGGGCCGATTTTAGTAGAGTAGCTGAGAAGATGAATGCATTTTCATTGTATTGCCTTCCAGAAACAAGAGAGGTGGTGATTTAAGGCCCAGTTGATATACTTTCTCAGAAGGCTGTGTTTATGATTCCTAGGGCCTGTAGATTGCATCTTACACAGTATTTGATTCTACTTTCTTGTCTTGGTTAATTCAGTCCTCACGTTCTTTAGTACAGTTTCTTTTGGTTCAAATAAGATTTGTGCTCATCTCAGTTTACTTCTGCTCTTTCGTTGGGTCCTGTTATTGGTGCTGTAGAAAAGAATGATTTCTTCCTTTTCCCATTATTGTTGTTTTTATCAATGGTCTTTCTTTGCCTTTCCTGAAGAATTTGCCCTCAAAGCACTTTACATCTCGACCTGGATGTGATAGCTCTGCTTGGGTGCACTTGAATAAAAAGCAAAAAATAGAACTCCTTGTATTCCATGTGAAACAGCACCCCCCCCCCATGTTGTCAATCTCTGCAGCAGTTCCCCTCCTCATTGTTGGGAGTCAGTGAGAAGTATTTGGGCCCTGGACATTTTGGGGTTAAGTTCTGTGCTTCTTTTTCTGCTATATAATTAGTTCATTAGCCAATCTTCTGACATTAGTCACGTCTTCCCTGGATTAGTGAAAGAGTTCCTCTGATTTTTCTCCTTGCTTGCTGCAAAACTCAAAGAGTTATTATCACCTTTTGGTTGGGCCATGGACCCCTCCTTTTTTCTTAACTGCTATTGATTTCTCTCTGTTCTGTAGTTGCCCTCAACCTGTTTTGTGCCCTAGACCACCTTGACTGTTTGGTGAAGTCCATGGATACTCTGTCAGAATAATGTTTTAAAGATATCAAATGAGATATATGGTTTTACAGGAGAAGCCAGTTATGTTGGAATAAATTATGAAAATATTAAATTTTATTTAATATGGATTAAATCATATGGATTTCTTTTTTAAAAAAATAACTAAATGAGAAGGTTCAGTGGTGCGTCTAAGAACTACCATAATTTTAAAGTACTAGTGACAGTAAAAGATGTTTTTTTGATATCTACAATTATAATAGGACAAAAGAAATCTTGGATTTCTTTTGATGAGAGAGTCACAGATTCTATGGTTTATTAATTGAAGGAAATGTTGATTTTTAGTTAGTGAAATAAAATGTAATTTTTCTCCTTTTAAGTTCACAGATACCTACAATGTGATCTACAGACTCCTACCTGTCTATATATGATGCCCACTTGACCTTTCACATTAATTGACTTTCCTGTATCACAGCCCTTATTTGCTTGGGACAATGGTACACACCTTGTCTATTCATCTCATTTTCCTGGTCCTTGTTCCTCTCTGGCCTTACCCTGCCCTGACCTCGAGGTCAGACAAATTAACCCCATACTGCTATCTTTCCTATTGTGTTTGTAATTGTTTATACAGCCCAAGAAATTCTTTGTCACATTTAGGTTATTTCTTTTCCCTTCTGTTTCCATTTAAGACTCTCAGTCTTCTCAAACTCAACCACTGAGTAATAGCCTACATTTGTAAAGCATTTTTACAGTGCGTATTTTTGCCTAGATGTCTCATTTGGTCTTAAAAGAAAAGAAAGGTATATATTATTATTTCATCCCTCCCTCTCTCTCTCCCTCTCTCTCTCCCTCCCTCCCTCCCTCCTTCCATCCATCATCCATCCATCTATTCAGTATTTATTGGGAGTCAACTCTGTACTGGCTGCAGATCTAGACACTTGGACGTAATAGAGAAATGCTATGTGACTGTACAGCATGGAGACCTAGCCTAACCTTAGGGATCAGAAAGGACCAGAAGCTGAGAAATTTATCTGTAAGATCTGGTAAAAGAGGTTTGGGGATGAGGGAATGAAGGGAATGTTCCAGGCAGAATAAATAGCAGGTACTTTTCTACAGATAAGAAAGGAAAGTATTCCTCAAAGTTAAATGACTTGTCAAAGACACACCATCAGGAATCTGAGACTCCTTAGATCTTCACTTGGTGTCATCCTAGGGTTAGAAATGTCATTGTCCTCTGTAGTGTTCTGCTTCTATTGACTATTTCAGTTCATAGCTATTTGGAATTAGCCAGTCTGATGTACCTTTTCTTATCTTTCTCTTTAAAGTTGGATAGTTGTTAAGGAAACATGTATATGTATGTGTTATAAACTCTGGTATAAGTTAAAATTCTGTGAACTTATATTTTAAGTTCACAGAACTTAAAATTCTGTGAACCCAGGGAAGATTTAATATAATAATGATAATGATGATGATGTAAAAGGATAATAGTTAACATTTATTGAGCCTTCCCTGTGTATCAGTCACCCTTCTGTATACTTTATACATATTCATTCACTTAATCCTCAGAACACTCTCTGAGATAGAGCATATTACTGAAGTACACAGTGGTTAAGTGGCTTGATGTATCTAGAATAAAGGCTGAGATTTGAACCTAGTTTATTGGCTCCAGAGCCTCCTTTTTTTTTAATTACTAACTTTTTTATAGTTGAAATAATAGATAAGAACTTATAGAAACCCTTTGTTTGCATGACATTCTAACTCATTATGGTCAAAATTATCATCAAAACTTGTCAGCCAGAAGTTACTGCGTTACTATTTTACATTTGCTCAGTGAGTTGTCTTGAAAGTTTAAGAGACCTTCATACCTCTTTTTCCTCTCTCCCTTTGTCCATGGTGCAATTCATTGCCTGGTTCACCACCCACTCCTCTGGTCCACCACCTGCCAATGAGCTCAGCTCCTAGAGAAAGAAAGGGTAGCCCTGACATGGGTTGAAATGCCTATTTAACATAGATTGCAGGGAATATGTATTTTTAAAAACCAGCTCCATTAGCAGAGGTTATTAGCATATCCAATTTAAATTAAGTTCTTTTTAAAAAAATGTTTTCTTCTACTTTGAGGCTGTGATCCACAGCTCTCCTCTCTGTTACACATTGGATTTGGTGCAGTTGAGCAGCAATTTATTAGGTACAAATTGAAGATTTCATATAGAGCTTAGTTTTCCTCATGCCTCATATAGCCAAATATTTTTAATTGTGTTTAAGAAAGTGTACAGTTGAAAATTAGAGGGTATTAAGAAAATAAATGTAATTATGTGCTGAAGATATCAAACAGCTGTTGTTCTAGGTGCTGCATTGCCTTTCTCAATATTTTTCCTTTACTTTTCGGGTTTGAAGACTTGTAGATAATCCCAGAAACTACAGAGGTTACTTAAGGATACTAAGTGATTTGAGGTTTTACAGCCATGGGGGGAAATAGAGCTAAAATGGGAAATTATAAAATATTGATGATTAGAATATTTAAAAAAGGAGTATGGTAATAGGGTCAGTTTCTGTATGGATGTATGTGTATGAGAAAGACACATGCATTGGAAAAGGGAAAACTTCTTTTGCATTATATTCTCCTACTCTTTATATTCTATATTATATTGCATATACCCTATAAAACACATATTAGAATATTGCTTTGTGGATGGACAAATGAGCCTTAGAAAGGTTAAATGAGTTGACCAAGAGGCTATGGAAGGAGTGACGAGCCAGAATTGAAACACATCCGCTGGCTTCATATACACTTGGCCTTTGCCTAATGGCCAGACAAATGGCAAGAAGAATCCACTGTGTCAAGAGAAAAGAATTGAAAGAGAAGGTATTCATCCAGGGAGCCAATGTAGTATAGTTGACTCTGGATTTTTTTAAAAAGTTCAGTACAACTCTGAGCTTACCAGCTATGTAACCTTTATAAGTAACTGGGCCTGAGGCCTCAAGTTTGGAAATCTTCATACCTAACCTGAAAAGTTTTTTGAGGATGAACTTACCTACCACCTCTGAGATGAATTGAAACCATTTACATAAATGTATCTAGTACTTGATAAATGTGATATTCCCTTCTCTTTCCCTTATATACTGATCTATAAGTTGTCTAAATTTTTCCTGATATCATTTGTTTTCTGATGAGACCTCTTTGTTTTATAAAACCTTATAAAGAGTCATTTTATTATATGCAGCATGTAGACTTAATAAGTAAAAACAAAAACAAACATAAAACAGAGCTTTTGTGTAAGGTGACCTCCAACAAGTTGTTATCTGGCCAAGTGTTTTGGAGTCTTGTAGAACAATGAAGATGCTGTCTCCAGTTTAACTTTTAAGAAACAGCAAAAATGTAACATAAACACCACAAGATACGAGATGTTAACATCTTATACAGTTTACACTTGTGGCTGTGAATATTTATTTAGAATGGTTGTGATTTTTGTTACACAGTGGTTAATGTCCAGATCGGTTTCATATAATGGAAAGCTAATCTCACATAGGAAGAGGCTTAATGGGTTTAAAAAAAAAAAAAGACTAGCAGAGGTTTCTGTGGTTTATAAAAAGGAAGCGGTTCAGGGAGGAGATTGATGACTGAGGATAATAGACCCGGGACAGCTGGTGCAGGGTTTTGCAGACCTTGAGGGCAAGGGATGGTGGGGCCATGCCTCCCTCCTTCCTGGTAGAATGGGAAATATCATTACAGGGTAATAAATATATTTAGTTTAAACTTCAGGTCTTTATGTTTATATGAGAAAAGATTAGATTATAGATTTATTATAACTCATTTCTCCAAAATATCTGGGAGTGAGTAAAAACTTAATAATCCTCTATAATTCATAATAGCAGGGTGAGGGAGGCAGGAGGAGGGTGTATATGGACAATATGAAACAATGAATAATATAAAAACCACTGATGGCTGACAGACTCCCACAGAATCTTCTCCTTTGTCTTCTGCCTGACCTTGGTTGACAACATTGGACACAGCTGAATCCTTAGTGTGAGGAAAGGAGATGGGGAGGAAGAGACAATTCACATACTACTGACAGTGGATGATCTTAAATTTTAAGAAAACATTACTCCAACTTCCCCCCTTAAAAACTCTTTTTCTCTCTACTATCCACATTAAGTGAAATATACTTACAAGCCTCTAATGCCTGACTTGATCCTCACTGTAATGATTGGAGTCAGATGTTTAGACACTAGGCTAATGCTCTTTGACTTGGCTACAGCCAAGTCTATAAATCCATATGACAGATGCTGGTCGATTGCCATTTTTGTTATGAACATAAATTATGTGGGACCTGGAGCCTGATGTAAAATTATTCATTATGTTGCTGTGTCAACTAATCATCATGGAAGACTTTGTTTGATGTTGGTCCTGATTATCTAATTTTACGAGTACGAAATGCAATAAAGGGTGCCAATTTCAAATTTAGATGTCAGGCAGCCATGACAAGAAGATTCCATAAATATGTGCTTTAAAAGAACTTAAATCTTACAAGTGGTTCTCAATATATAAAAAATAAACTTGTTCAATGCTTTTAAAGAGTGTTGTATATGCATTGCACTCACAATATTCAAAAAAAGAAAACATCATTGATAAAATGAAAAGTAAACATAATAGAGTTATTAGGAATATGGGATTTTGAATTAAACCTTTTTGATTGAGTTTCTAGTTTGAGTCTCTATCCTGCTACTTACTAGTTGTTTATTCTCTCTCAACCTTCTTTTCTCCATGTATACAGTGAGGATAGCATAATACATGTCTCATAGAGATGTGACAATAGAGATGATGCATATAAAGGCTTTAGTCTAGTATGTTGTGAGTACTCAAGAAATGCTAGCTGCAATTAATAATAATGTTAGACATAAATAATAAAGTTACCACTTTTAACATCTTGAATTTATAGTACCTTCCTGGAAATGCAGAGATTAATGTCTGTTGTTATTGATGTTGTAGAACTTATTTATTTTTGTCTGTTAGTATTCTTTAAAGCAATGTAGAAAATGCTAATTATGTGTCCTGAACATTTCTTATTTTAAAATCTTAATTATTTTATGGTTTATCCAGTTAAAATGAAATATTCATTAAGCTTTCCATTCCCTCCTTTGTCCCCTTCCCTCCTTGAAGAAAAATTTGGTGGCAATAATGTGTACATATATTTTTTTCTCGCTGACATAAATGATCTTAATTCTTTGAGTTTATGAAATAGCATGCTTCAGGAGAAAAAGAACAGGACTAGAAGTTGGAAGTCTAATCCCACCCTTGCTCATGCATCACCTTCAGCTTTTGAGGACAGATTTCGGAAACATCACCTGCTCTTTGATGCTTCTGTGGCTCCAGTTAGTTCTTGCTTCCTTTGTCTCCATGTTTGGTATTGCAGTTTGTGTATATGCTCGCTAATATGCTTGGAACACCATAAGGTTATTTTAAAAAAATAGTAGTTGCCTATCCACTAGATTGAATTCTTTGAGGGTATTTTATGAATCTTTATATACCAAGTACCCAACATAGAACTTGGCATTGAACACCATCTTAGTAAAGATTTGTTTAATGATCCCATTGCCAGACCAAGGCATGATTTCAGCCTGCTTGCTGGGTGATCTTGAGCAATTTACTCACTTTTTTAAACTCACAATTTCCTTGTCTCACAAATGAGCATTACACCTGATTTGTCTCCTACAAATCATTGATGTGAGCCCAAATGAACAAATGGGAATGTGAATTTCAAAATGTTGGACGAGAGAGGCTAATTTTAAAAAATCTAGTCATAATATCGAAACCTAAGTTATAATATTCAGTGTGGTATGGTTTATAATAGTGAGAATTGGAAACAATTGAAACTTCTATCACTAGGGCATTTGCTAAATAACTGATGCTACATATATGTACAATATAATTCTTGGCAGCTGATAATGCTATTCATTGAATTTTTTTATCATGTGCCAGGTCCTGTTCTAAGCATTTAACAAATACTATCTCATGCACTCCTTACAGCGTCCCTGTCAGATCTGGATGTCATTATTCTCAATTTACAGATGAAGCAGAACTATATGAGTAGCATAGGAAGAAGTACAGAACATTTTGGACATAGATAAAAAGCAAGTTGAAGAGCAGTATGTAGAGTGTTATATACAATTATTAAGCAGAGAAGAAAGAGCCCTGATACAGCACCCACCAAAATATTAATAGCAGTTTCCCTGGGGACTAAATTTATGAGAAAGCTTTTGTTCTCTGTAGAGCAGTTTTCAATTTGGTTTGAAATTTTTCTTATAAGCAATAAATGATAGTCCCAAACAAAGGAAACTTTTGTTTTCTTATTTAAAACAAAAGGTAACCAAGATTTCTTCTCTTTTTCTCCCCTTCTCTACTATATTCCTTGTTTCCTGGATCTCAACAATTCACTTGCATTTGACATTCATTGGCCATATTTGTGACAGAGAATGAAGTTTTAGCTAGGTAAACAGTATAGTATGAAATCTCAGTGACTGAAAGAAAGACTACAGCTTTCTAGCCAGCAAATGCCTTTTCGTTAAAGAACAAAGTCTAACTTTAAAAATTTAATATACCAAATGACTCTATTCAAGATTATATGGAAGTTGTAAAACTTAATTAAATCTGCTTTCTTCTCTATTCATCAGGTATGAGAAGGTCCTCAACCTTGGTGAGCCTCAGTGTAAGCAGCTGGCATAGGACTCTTCTGGTCACCCACGTACATATGTACACTATAGTAAAGTCCAGGTTTGCTTTAGGGATTCGTCAGTATGTGTTTATGTGCCAGTGATGTCGCCAGGCTTCTGAGAGCCACATGGAGGTGATGCAGCTGCAGCTCCTACCGTCTGATTGGTGAGCCCTCTAGGCACAGCACCTGTACTCTGTTGCCTGTGGGATTCCAACTCATTGTTTCCTCAGAAATTTTGTTGTCACAGAACTTTCTCACACTCACCGGTCCAGATGTTTGTTGAATTCCAGGGCTAGTGTGTGGTCAGGCAGCCAAATTCCAATTTTAGAATGCTGCTTGTGACCATTAAACTCTGTTAACTTAGGCTGAGTGTGGAATGTGTGTCATGTGTTAGGGAAGGGACAATAATTAAGAGCAATCAACAAGCAATTTCCAACCAGAGAACAAATATCTATTTTGATTTCTAGAGGTTTTAAAAGTCAGTAGTGACAAAACAAAGGTATTTGAAAGGTTGAATGGCTCTGGAATTTTAAATCATCCACATGCACTAACTTTTTTTTTTTTTGCAGGAAGATGTAGCACTTATTTCATCTCTGAATTTCCAGATACTTCACAACTTTTTCAGTAATGTCTCAGAATGTTACATTATTTCTAAATCACAGAGTTCTTTCTAATTATTTATCTAATGCCTAAAATAAGCCTTTCTCCTTCTAAAACTCATGGAGGCATCTGCATTTCCTCTCTCCAGCCCTCCCTTAATCCCCTTCTCTCATACTTACCAGCCTCTTCTTTGACAGGTATTATTACTGGCATGGAGGCTACAACTTTGAACCAGATGGACAAGTTCTGTTGCTTTCAGAAACTGACATTTAACTGGGAACAGACAATAAGTAAATTAAATAAGAATTTAAGATAATACTAAGAGCTGTGAATAAAACTAAACTAAATAAAACTAAAATAGAGAAGACATCTGAGAAGTGCAGGGTGGAGAGGACTGGCTGCTTTAGACTGGGCATCTGGGATAGCTTCTCTGTGGAGCTGACCTTTCAGGTGAAACCTGAATCATGAGAAATTATGGAGAGACTCTTGGCCAGACCTGGGAGCTTCAGCTTTCCGGTGTGTAAATGGTGGCATGTGGGGCAGGATGATGATGCTTATCTCATAAATTGGTTGGGATTAACTGAGGTAACATACAAGAATGCCTAGCATAGTGCTTTGGCATAGTAGCCTTGAAGTATAATAATAATTGGGCTTTAAAAAATGCACACACACCCTTGCCACTTTGCATGTCTTTTAGTTGAAATACTCATTATATCATCTATATAAAAATGTATTGGCAGTAGAGGCCAGAATAAAAAAAGGTCTACTAGAGCCATGCTTTGGATTTAGAGTGTAGAACCAAACAAAATGATGCCAGAATCTAGCCTGGCCTCATGAGATTAATGGAGGGGTTAATTGTGTTCCATTATTTGCCAACTTTATTTCAAGAGTTGGCTAGAATTCTGTTATTTGATAGATGAGTTGTACACAGGACTTCACAATATGAACCACACCTTATATTTACTTAAGTCGATTTCTCCTCCCCCAGGAGGTGAATTGCAGGAAACTCTGAAGCCAGAGCCTCATGCTAACCTCAGGAGGCTCCTGAGATATGCTCAAAAATTGGCAGATCTTCCACTGAAATTCCCAAGTTCTGCAGTGCAGAGCGTGGAGAGATGGCTTTGGCTTGGGAAGATTTGATGGCAGGTGTTACCTTGTGGCTGCCAAGTGCTAGATGATAGAGATTCCTCATTGCAAGAATGCTGGGGAAAACACATTTGACTGTTCATAGGCCAATTTGAATTTATTCTTACTAGTTAATAATTGTTGTAAACCTTATTTCAAAAGCTGCATTTAAGTTTATTGAGATAACACAATAATGAGTGCTCACATTTTTATAGCACATACACCTTGACCTGGACCTTGCGGTCATTAGGGTTAGCCCAGGAGTGGCATCCCCAAATAGTGTGGCAGATATCTGTAAGAGCCATTGATACTGTAATGCTGGACTTCCAGGAGCTGAATCTAGCTAGGTTCTCTCCTGGCTGTGAGACCTTGGTTGACTTATTAAACTACTCTATGACTTGCTTCCTTGTTGTAAAGTGAGGATCACAGTGCTCTCACCTCAGGAGTGCTTTGAGGATTAAATTAATATCCGTAAGTTTCTTAGAGTAGTGCCTGGTTGTGAACCAAGACTTTAAATGGGGAGAAGCGGAGATTCCAGAGGTCCCTTAGCTGGCTTGAGTAAGCAGATTTGCAGAGCTGGGACCCAGCATGGCTCTCTTGAATCTAAGTCTAGTAATCTTTCTATTTTTTTCTGGTGTTAAATAATTATCAGTTATGAATTAAAAATATAAACTCAGAAAGTAGTATTTTAAGATATTTAAGATTATAGTAATAAAATAGCACACTATTAGTAGTAGTAGTACTGTTAACTCTGCTTTACATTTAGAGAAACCGAGGCACATATTAGTTATTTCGAGATGACTCTTGATGGTTCTTTTGTTGATATTTTTAGTCTGCCACTGGTCTTTTGATGTCTCACTCCTAATTTTATGATGAGTACAAAAAACTTGAGACTGAAAATGATATTTCCAATATGACAAAAGAACTTTCCCATGAGGCAAAACTATAAAAGAATATGATTAAAAAGATAAACTAGAAATGTATACATCACAATGAGCATTTTCTCTTTAAAATGAGGTTATAGACTTCTCAGTGATGCTGTCATTTCTCAAATATATCTGAAATTTTTCTTTTGAAAATGCCTGAGTAATCAACATTACCTTATTTTAAATAAAATTTTAAGGTTAGTATTAATTTTTTAAATAATAATTTGAGAGCACATTTAATAAAAAAACAAAAAAATGGAGAAAATCACTCAATAGTTTTTTTCAGAAGCAGAAAGTAGCTTCAAAGTAAAACATGAAAATGCCAGGTAACTAATCAGTTTGGGCTTAAAAAAGCTAAAGGTGTGGCAATATTGTGATTTTGCTATGTGGCCCCAGTGGATAGGAGGAAGATTTCAGATATTATTATATGTCACCAATGGCAGCCTTTTTTGAAGTGAATTTCCTCTTAAGAGGACTATTCGAAGGCTAGCATTCATGGGGGTGCTTGATAAACATTGTCAGAAACCCTTTGTGTGATGTGAAGAAGTAAAAAAGAATCAGTAAATTTATGAACTGGCCTAAAGTCATAAATTTCCTTAGCAAGGGTTATTGCTTTTTGGCTTTGACTAGAGCCATCAACAAATGGAAAGATTTAAATTTCATAAAGTCTGGGAGAGAGGTTTGGGTGAGATGCCTACCGATGCGTACCAATGTGATTAAGAGGCTGTTAAAACGCATTTTACAAGGGAGCAAAAAATGATTTGCATTACATACAAATCTGTTGGTTTGGGGTAAGAATGAATCCCGCAGAGCTCTGATGAGAGCACTAGCCTATTGATTTGGGGGTGGAGGTAGGGTGATCTGTTGCGAGACACAGAGGCATAGGTAAGTTGTGGGCTTCTTGAGAATTTCCTGAAGGAAGGAAGAAATAGAGTTGACCAAGGGGTGGGGGTATGCGGAGATGTCCTGAGAGTACCCCCAGACCAACTTGATGTAATTACTCAATTGGCTTCAGGTGCGCCATGAACACACACAGACACAGGAGGTGTCTTCTCGGAATTATAGATTGAGCATATTAAGGCCAGGCACTTCCCTGCTTCAGTAGAACTTATGCAAAGCCATCCATTTTCATTAGCTATTTAGGATTGAAAGCTATCACTTAATTCACCTGAGCCAGGACACTGTGGACATAGCAAATGTTTTGGAATGTGATGCTTATACTTTCTCCTAAAACTTTCATATTAGACAGGTAACAGTCAGATGGTTTGTTTTATATCTAATTTAATCTAGGATTTCCAGTTGTAGCTGTGATACTGGTTGTTAATTTTCATGACACTTATTTTCCTTACATTTTAAAAATTGAGTCCAAGGCAGTAATTTTTGCCAACATTGAAACGTGAATGCATGATCATGTTCAGGAAATTTAAGCATCAGGAGATGATTTTAACTTGGTTTCAGATGAGACTAAGTCACTGTTTCAAGGTTGACATCATCTTGAAGAATACAAGCCAGGAAAATGTTACACAAACATCTAAATTAAAAAGACCCTTCCAGGTACCTGTTCTACTTGGGGAGGAGAGTTATTCCATCTAGGAAAAGAAACATGACCATTATTCTTTTTCATTTAGACTGCAGCCATAGCTGGGAAATGGGAAGGAAAAAGAACTGCTCTGTGACCCTGAATAAATACTCAATCTCCCTTAAGCTTTAATTTCTTCATATCTAAAATAAGGTTAATAATAGCATCTATTTTATTGGAGTTTTGTGAGAATTAAATAAAACATGTATAGAACCTGGCATATGTGTACTGTGAGTATAAAAAAAAAAGTTATATGAAGTGCTGTTCCCACAGTCCAGTGAGGTAAGTGACAGTCACCTCTTTTCCTCTGGGGAGGTGACAGATTATAGAGTCAAGTCCTCATGGCCACATATTTATGTAATGGTGGGGCTGGGACTCAAACTGAATGCCTTCTAACTGCAGAAGTTTATATTCTTCCCACAGCTTTTACTTTTTCTTATTATTAACCTAGATGCTGTATAACTCAGGGAATACTAATTTCATGAATTCATTAATTCTGTCAGCTTTTATTGAATATCCTGCTCTGGGTCTACTGTGTCTTAGCTGGGTAAGCTTACACAAGTTGTTTCACCTTTCTCTTCCTCAGTTTCCTCATCT
Organism: Eidolon dupreanum; assembly: GCA_028627145.1. Taxonomy (NCBI): domain Eukaryota; kingdom Metazoa; phylum Chordata; class Mammalia; order Chiroptera; family Pteropodidae; genus Eidolon; species Eidolon dupreanum. The sequence continues at coordinate 23,078,016 of CM053513.1, forward strand.
GTAAAATGAGAGTGAGACTGGTATCTATATACGGGATTATGTGAGCCTTAAATAGTTGGAACATATTTAGTGCTTACCACCATGCCTGGTGCATAGTATATGCTCAAGAAATGCTGGTTATTATCAAGTTTATTCTTAGCACCATCATTATTCTTGGTTTAGTGTTGGCTCATGGACTGTTTTTAGTTTCAGCTTCCAGTATGCCATTTGATTTCCTGCTTTGGTGGAGATTGTGAATCTAGCACTATCCCTCCAAGCTTGCCCCTTTTTCTGCTATCAGCCACCAAAATTGCAGAGTGAGTGTTTGTTAAGAGCAGGCTAGCATATTCACTTATGTAATATAGGTTATGTGCACTGTGTTAACTTCTTAAAGTCTAGAAAATTTTGGAATATGAAATGTATCTGGATCCAAGGGTTTCAAACAAGGCTCTATGAACCAGTACCTGGAAGGATTACTTTAAACAGCCAATAAAAATATTTGAAGCAGTATTCAGGCATTTTTTTTGGCCCAATTGTTAAATGAAGAACAAAATAAAAACAATGTTTACTTGAGCAATGAGTAAGCAAGTTTACCAAGACAGCATATCTTGCTTTCGCTTAATTCTTTAATTCATTGAACCAGCATTTTTTAAAGACCCAGACCCAAGTGTTAGACAAACAAGTCCAAAGTTCCAGCCTTCTCAAAGCTTCCAACCTAGGAGTGAGTGTGTGAGTGTGTGTGTATGTGTGAAAGCCTTATAAATAGATATATTTCAGTTTATCCTGGTGGTTGCTGTGATCATTCCAAGCTGGGAGAAGTCTTGGCTAAAGGCTGAGAATTGAGCAATTAAATTTTAAGCTAAGATTAGGCATGGAGTTTGGTGTGGGGGAGAGAAGGTGGTGGGCCGGGGAGAGACCATGAAGTAGCATAGTGGTGTTTCAGGTGGGCAGGACCAGCCAGCATATTACTCTTTCCCCATGAGTGATGTTCTGAGCCTCATGATAATTAGGGTAAGATTCTGCCTATGGTGCTGTTCTTACTTCCCCTCCCACGCTCCCTTCTTTCTTTTACCCCTTCTTTTCTTTCCCTCCCTATGAATATGGAACTCTTTTAATAATTAAAGCAGTTATAGTGATTTTTATTCCTGATCTTGTTTTACATATAAGGCAAGAATGAAACTGAGGCCTTTTGGATATGAACACACAAATATCTAGCCCAATTTCAGGAACATAATGAGTACTTTAAAAATGTTGGGTGAATGAAAGAATGTAGGTAAGAGTTAAAAACTTTTTCATAGATCCTTAATGGCAGCTGAAAGTAATCATGCCATGTACAGATACACAGACACTTATCTGGAACTCTTGGAGCCAAATATGTCTCATATTTCAGAATTTTCCAGATTTTAAGAAGTTGATATGATGCACATAACATATATATGTAACATCTCTAGTAGCAGCACCCTATATTCAAACATTATTTTTTTCTAATGAAACATGAATGTTTACTTTGAATAAATAAAGACAATACATGGCTTCAAGAAAGTTTAGGTCTTGTGTTGTTACTAATTGAGTTTTTATCAAACTTCCTTTTGGTTTTCAGAGCTTTTGGGATTTTAGAATTGTGGATAAGGAATTATAGACCATAGCAGGTCTTTGCAACTGCTTCCTGCTTTTGCTGGGCTAGCTGTTGCCCATTTTGCCTTTAAAAAATTGAATTCCTCTGGGTCACACAGAGTGACTGTGGATATCATTTGTCTTCTGTTTCCTGCAGGAAATTTGTATTTCTTTTATGCTTCAGTGCCAAAGAGAAAATCAGAGGAAAATTTGTCTTTGATCGTCTCTCTGGGTGTTAGATCCTGATTAGCTCTGTCTCTCAATTATAAAAATATTCTTCTTGGCACCTATTTTCTCGATCATTCTCCTAGTCCCTCTCCTTCATCAGTGCTCAAAGAATATGACATTATTTATTGTTTTCAACAGCCTGCATTTGGCCTGGTACAAATGGTTTCTTAAGTTGAGAAGAGCATATCTGCTTTTCTTCTGAACATTTAAAAAGATTTTGAACATGAAACAGATTATAAAGAGTAATTTACTTGTTTTAACACAGAGAGATAAGGACTTCTAATGGTTTCATGTCTGTAAAGGGTTGTGATCTTATGAATAGTTCCAGCCTCATCTGTTTCTGCCTTATTTCTCTTTTCATGGGCAGTTTCTACCTTTGCTTTTCAGTATTTTCAGGGGATCTCTTTCCTACCATCCCATCTTTATTCATGTTACTTGCTACCTCTGCTACCTGCTACTTTTAAACAAATTATAGTAACTTTTAGTTATTTTTTCATGCAGAATTGGTGTCTGTGGGCATTGACTTGGACAATTAGTTGCCAGTCTCTAAAAACAGTTGCCTAAAAAGCACATTTCCTCTTCCTTGCTCTCCCCGTCAGAGGCTTTTCTGGAATTTTGTGCACATATGCAGACACTTAACCTAGTTTCATGGCTGTTTCAGAGAACTAGGGTTTCTGGGCAGCTGAGAGCTGAATGTCTGAGGTGCTGCTGTTGTTAAGAACATTTCTATGATCTGAAACCAAGGCTAACTGTAAAATCTGAGAAAGTGGAAAGATTCCCATAAAATTCCAGGTGATTCTTAGTTCTTATCATGGTATGTATATAAAAAGTGTTTCACTACATTCTTTTTCATAATAGTGAAAGATTTTTTTCTGTATAGATGTTTCGTAGGAGACTTTAGTGAAATTTATGAGTCATAACTGTATCCTGGCAATTTTACTTTAGGAATATTATATGCTCAGAGCAATTCAGATAACTTGGTCTTTTGAAGGTTCTCTTCATATTGCTGCTGTCACAGTGAAGGACAGACTTGGAAAAGATTGTTTTCTGGGTGTGAAGAGTCCCGTGTGGACACAGTTGTTTCCACACAGCATTGTCATTTCCTACCAGATACTCTCCCCTTTGGACTTAGGGTTGCTACAGAAACATTATAGCTTAAAAGAGCCACCCATTCCTGAGTGCAGTTTGACAGGTCTTTATAAACGAACTTCTTCAATCTTGTTGAAATTGGTGGAAAGATCTAGGCCCTCACATTTACAATTCACAGTTACTGAGTAATTGTTTTTGGTTTCCTTTTCATCTAAAGTATTACAGATCAGATACTAGAAAAAATGCATTCATTTATACTCTTGGTATATAAAAAGTACATCTGCTTGATTTTTTTGGATGAAATTTCAGCTGGCAACTCCTAGAGGCCACGGATAAAAACATGGTGTGTTAGTCCCTACCCCCCGGGCCTTGCACAATTCCTGGGCACAGAAAGAGGCATCCAGTTCATATCAGATGAATGTGAATGAATGAATGACCATTGATACCTCCTGATTCCATTTGATAATCAGAGAAAGTGTCCAGACCTTAAGTTATTTAGGTCTGAGCATTTCCTGGAAAGTTTGGAGAGGGACATGTTTTGAAACTGATGGCTTGAGACAATTTGAATTTTTACAGAATTTCTATTGTTCCTCCTGCTCTTTTTCTTTTTCTACCATAAACTGTCTAGGGTCTTCCTGGATGCACTGTTCATTTCCTCCAACTCAAAGGAAGGCCATATCATGTGTACTTTAAGTACCACATGAGGTTTGTCTTTAAAGTAAAGCTTCCTTTGCCAAGCTCACAGATGATGGATTTTGTTTTCCTTCTGCCTGAGGGTCAAGAGAGTGGGCAGTTTTGTATTTATCAGTCCACATGGTCATTTCCTCCCTCCTACCCCACTGCCCTCTCTCTGTTTTATGCAAGACATCAGTTGGTCTGGTGCAGTGACCTTCACTGGGTCAGACACATTTCTGGAAGCCTTTGTGCACTCATTTCCTTAAATAAGTGGAAGGTAAAATGTTTGAATGCAGGGGAGCCGTGGGCTGTTCCAAAACAGTGTGTGTTGGGTGTTTTTCTGGATTTTAACAAAGGAACTTTTGCCAGAAGACCTTTGCACTCCTGCTCATACAAACCCCCAAATTAACAAAAGTACATAACAAAAATAAAACAGAAGCCAGACTTAAGGTTATCTTACCAAAACAGGGCTCCTTCCTTCTTTAGATTATTCAAACCAAATGAGTTCTCCAGTTAAGTTTCAATCAATCATTCCTGATGAATTTAGTGTGAGTTTTGCTTTATCTTTAACTCATACCACATTATCTAGTCCTCAGTGCTTAGGTCTGTTTCCTCACCTTGTTTACCCACAAAATGGTGAGCCCATTTGGAAAAAAAGAATAGTTTACTGTTTATTTTTATATATATATTTTTTATTCTCCATGTGTTCAGCAATTAGAGAAAGAAATTCCCAAAATGTGTAAATGTATGGTGGGCAATAAAAAGCAGTTTTTCTTTGGTGTTCTTAACAGCTCAATGGCTAGATTTCTCTGGAATTGATTCTCAAAGGTAACCTCTTTTTTTTGGGGGGGGGGGGGCGGACGGCTTTTAGTAATCATGTTGTTAGTAATGATATTAAGCTATTGTTTTGAATTAGATATTTATATAACATATTGAGATAAAGCAAATAAGTAATATAACTAATTGTAGGAATGAAGATTTTTAGTATAATAAAAACATACAGATATGAAATTAAAGAGAATCACACACACACACACACACACACACACACACACGAGTTGGTAATGCTTCTCAAAACCAAACAAATCTCTCATTGGTCACCACTGGAGAATGTTAGGGAATGCATTCATTATTCTGAGAACTGATAAATAAAGGGAGAGAAGCAAGCATTTCCTATATGAACTGTTATCAGTATAATCCAATAGTTAAGAAGTTTTAATTAATAGAAGATTTCTAGCTAATATATGCAGAGGGAATGCTATACTTAAAATGTCATTCTTTTGTAGCCACTAGTGAAATAATGGATATCAGCAGTAATCATCAGTGGCTACTGAAATCATAAGGTGAAAGAGGGAACTTAATAAAGAATGATAAGGCGAACAACACCCGAATCTACAATAATAGAGGTGCTGGAAGGTAACATCCAAGGCAGTGTAATCCAAAGATCTCCAAGGACTTATTTTATTTCTAGAATCGTTTCTTGGAATCTTTGCCTTATTCTTATGTTTCCTGTTTCAAGGCTCAGCCTTCAGACTTTTAATGTTTCTCATTGAGAGTCTGGATCATTAGCTAGTATTTCTTGGGTGGTGCCTAGGCAAGATACCTTATCTTCATCTGTGAAATGGGATAATAAGGAATTCTATCATAGGATGGGAGAGAGGATTAAATGATGGATGTGTGTAACATCCAGTGGCTGGTACTCTGTGTGCATTAATTAGTATTATTCTTGTTAAGATTGTTATTTCAGCCCATTGCTTGTACGGCTAGGTTTTTCCATAAAGATATTTATCATTTTTTTTTTTTTAACCAGAGAAAGATTTACTACTATCTTTTCCAGACTAAATCTCCCCAATGTGAGAGAAGGATGTAGGTAGCCCTGGGGGAAATTAGTGTAGTCTGAGTGGATCTTCTTCAGAAATATGGAAAATCTAGGAAATTAGGTTCATTATGCTGCACAGAAGCATGTAAGGCCACATACAGTACAATCATTGCACTTTATGTGTATACTTTTGCATTTAATGTTTGATGGGTTTTTATACACATCATCTCACTTTAGACAAGGTAGTTGTTTAACTCTTATGTTGAAATGAGGAAATTAAAACTTGAAGACATTAAATGCTTGTCAAAAATCACATCAAGAGGAGGGGAAAATGGCATAGATGATAGAGGCTCTGTTTATCTCTCTGGCAAGCAAATCAAAGTTGTCACAGAAACAAGGAACAAACAGTAAGAAAATATTGCCTGAGATCTAGATGAACAAGTCATACAACTAGGGAGAAGTCTAAGAAATCACCCTGCAACAACAGAAGGTAGGACTGCTGAGTGGCCGAGTGGTACAGAGGCTGCAGCAGCAGACAGCTGCAGATGCCTCTTAAAGGGGCCACGTCCATGAGCGGACTTCCACGGTGATGGACCTGCTCACTCTGAGCACCAGTGCTGGTTCGGCTACACAGGGACTTTTAGGGCAACAGTGAGTTGTCGGAGTAAGGGCTGTGGCAAGACTTCCTCTGTACAGAAGTGCCTACCGTGTCCATTGTTCCTCTGTTGAGCCCTCCCTGCTCTTAGTGTGCGGACTCAGCACCGCCATTGCCTTGTCGCCATCAAACTAGATAACAGAGGTCACTCTGCCCAGAAGATTCCCTGAAACTCTGCCTCCCCCAACTCACGGCCCCACCCAAGCAACATCCAGGTGTGTCCTCACTTAGTCAGGTACTCCTTGCCAAGCAGTGCCAAGACTCACACTGGTGGCAGCTGGCCTTGATTTCTGGTGTAGCCTTCTGAGGCAACTATAAGCACAGCATCTGTGGGTTGTTTGCTGAATCTTGACAGGTGGCCCTGGAGGAGCACAGGCTGGGACTAAACTTGGCCTGCAGCTGAACTCCTGTCAGGACTGTGCCACCGGACACCTACTACACAAAACCGTACTAATAAGACCGAGACTTAGAAGCTTTGCCTAGTACATAGAAACAGACACAGAAAGGCAGTCAAAATGGGAAGATAAAGAAGCAGAAACCATCTGAGAGAACAGAACAGAGATTCAGAAATAATGGAGTCAAGTAATATAACAGATGCAGAGTTCAAAACACTGGTCGTAAAGATGGTCAATGAACTTATGGGAAGTGTAGATGAAGTCAGTGAGAACTTCAACAAAGAGATAAAAAATAAATAAAAAAGGACATTATAAAAGGGAACCACTCTGAAGTGAACAACACATTATCTGAGATGAGAAGTATATTAAATGCAATAAACAAAGTGAATAAAGAAGAGGATCAAATGACTTATATAAAGGATGGGAAATCCAAGGACACTCAATCAGGATGGCAAGAAAAAAGAAGCCAAGCCTATAATAATAATTTAAGGAGCCTATGGAACACTATTAAAGGTAGAAATATTCATGTCATTGGGGTACTTGAAGGAAAGCAAGATGTTGAACAGCTATTTGAAGAAATAATGATGGAAAACTTCCCGAACCTGGTGAAGGAAATATACATAAAACCCCAGGATGCTCAGAGAGTCCCCCAAACCAGGAACCCCAAGAGGCCCACACCAAGACAAATCATAGTTAAAATGCCAAAGTTAAATACAAAGAGAGAATCTTAAAAGCATCAAGAGAAAAGCAATTAGTTACCTACAAGGAAGCACCCATTAGACTGGCAGTTGATTTCTCAAAAGAAACTATGCAGGACAGAAGGGCTTGCACAAAATATTCAACATAATGAAAACCAGAATCTATAACCAAGAATACTTTTTCCAGCAAAACTATCAGTTAGAGTTGAAGGACAGATAAAGAGCTTCCCAGACAAAAATGAGCTAAAGGAGTTCATCACCGCCAAGCCAATATTACAGGAAATGTTGGAGGGACTTCTTTAAGAAAAAAAAAAAACATATATCAAAAACAGGAATAAAGAATGGTAATAAATACATTCCTATCAACAAGTACCTTAAATAGAAAAGAATTAAGTGCTCCAACCAAAAGAGAGAGTGGCTGAATGGATAAGAAAGCAAGATCCATACATATGCTGCCTACAAGAGACTTAGTTCAGATTAAAAGACACACAGACTAAAAGGAAGGGGATGGAAAAAGATATTGCCTTGATGGACCTAGAGGGTATTGCATTAAATGAAATGGGTCATATAGAAAAAGACAGATATTGCATCATTTCACATACATGTGGAATCTAAAGAAAACCAACAACAACAAAAGCGGAAATAAACTCATAGATACAGAGAATATTTAGAGGGATACTAGATGGGAAGGGGTTTGGGGGGGAAAGAGGGCAAAAGGATTGAGAGGTGCAGGTGGATGGTTGCAGAGTGGAAATGGGGATGTAGAGTATAGCATGGAGAAGATGGTTAATAATGTTGGAATGAATATGTGGCAGGGGGAGGTGTGCTAGATTTGGTGGGGTGATTGCATTGTGAGTTGTATGGCTGTGATCAATATGCTGTATAGCTTAGGCTAGTGTGTTGTATGCCAACTATAACTGAAAAAATCCCTTATTTAATTGAACAATATAAATGCAGGCAACTAACTGTCTATTATATTTCAATAAAGACAGAAAAAAAAGTCACACCAGAACCCAGGGCTGATGTGACATTTTTTTTGTTCTGACTTCCAGTTTATTGCTCTTCTTGTTATATCACTGGTCTCTTGAAATATTTTAGTCTAATTCTGGAGGAATGCCATATACACTTCACCCACATTGCTGGTGCTGCCCAGCAAAAATCTTAAAAAAATTCTCCTTTGTGGGGCCCTATGTCCAATTAATACCCTCTGATAGTTTTCTGCCCAAACACTTAAGCTCATTAAAGTTTACACCAGCATACTTGAATTTCTCTCTTTGTAAATATGGAGATTTCAATTTGGAACACTTCTGGATTGTGTATAAAATCATCACAGGAGGCAAACAAAAACATTAATTGGGAGAGTTAAAAGTGACCTGTTGATGGGGATGAGGGAGTGTTGACTTTCTCATCTTTGGGAGAGAAGAGGGTGCAGGAGTGGAGAGAGAGAGCATGGGTCAGTGGTGAAGAATAGATCTCTGAGGCCAGTGTATTTGGCTGAATCCTGGCGCTGCATTTTTCTAGCAGTGGACCTTAACCCTAGCAAGTCACTTAACCCTTTTTGTGTCTTATCTGTATAATAGGGATAATAATAGTACTTATTTCATATTATGGTGATTAGTTAATATTTCTAAGGCATTTGATTTCAAATGAGAAGAGATAATCAGCAGAGATAAAAGTGGCAGAGAAAGCAAGTAGTTGAGGATTAAAAGGTAGACAATAAAGTGGCCATTTGAAGCTCTTAAGTGCCTTCTAACTTTTCAAATATGCAACCTTAAGCAACTCATTTAACCTCCCCATCTGTAGAGGTCACAATCAGCTGACTAGCTAGCTCTTCTAGTTTTGATCCAATTCCAGATATGCATGGACCTCGCTTCCATTTTTAGTGAAATGCTAGGAGCAAAAGCTAGACTGTGTTTTCAGGTAGAATTAAGGACAAGTGATAGAGTTCACACCTGGTATCCAAGCCATTTCCTGATTATGAGAAAGGAGCATCAATGAGGGCAAAGCTCAGGCTGAGAAGCATGGAAGTTCAGTTGCTTCATGAAGATAGTTGCACTACTGCCTTAAGACTTTCATGGGTTTCTTACATGTGTTCTTTCTTTCCTCTCAAGCATATGGTTCCATTTTTTAAAAAAAATCTTTTCAAAGAAGCTGGGTTCACAGTCCTATGCTTTTTGTCTGCATCCTAAGTTGTATGTGAAAGGGCCTTGTTTGAAATCTCTGTACTTAGGAAGGAAGAAAGTGGTGTGCTTAAGACACTGGCAGCAAGATAAATAGCAGGCACAAATACTCCAGATGAGTTTCAGCAAAGGGAGAATGCACAAGTAGCTGTGCTGTATTCTTTCTGCCTAACTTGATAGCATATTTTTGATATTATAGTCCATCTGTGCTTTAACTATTCCCATTCTATAAAGCAGTTTTTTTTGTTGTTGTTTTTTGTTTTTGTTTTTTGCTTTAGTGCTCTGTACTCATATTTGAGGAGCAAACCTGTTATTTTGGCTTACGATACATGAACAGGCTGTTCTCTAGAGATTTTGTTATCTTTGAGAGATGATGCTGACAACAGTGGTATTTGACAGCATGATACTCTATTCAAACCAACATTTAATTTGATTGCATTACTGTTTTATCAGGCTGTGGTTAGCACAGTGTTCTCAGATTTGAACCTGTAAAGAATTATGAAAAAAAGACTGAGTTTAGTTTAAATGGTCATTCCATATATCCTTCTATAGCCTTCAAGTTTTCCATTCTTGATTTTTTTCATTAAAGCTTCATTCAGATTTTTTTTATCATCAGTCAGTCTGTGCTAGGTTATGCTGCAGTAACAACACTCAAATCTTAGTTGCTTTAAAACAAGTTTTTATTACTGTTTATGTTATATATCCATGTAGACCTTACTCGTGGATGAAGGTTGTAGAGACTTCCCCATCTGAAATGTCGCCTGTTTCCATGGTGAAAGCAAAGAAATATAGTGAATTATGCACTGCATTTTGTGTGATTTGTCTAGAAATAATAGTACTTCCACTTACATGTCATTGGCTAGCAAACAAAGGCAAACCAAGGCAAGTCAAACGGCCATGCCTAACTTTAAGTGGGAAGGAAAGCATAATCTTACCAGTTTTCTGGAGGGAGGAGAATCAGAAATATTTTGTGAACTCCACTAAATGCCTGCCACAAACTTTACATAAGCCAGATACTATATTGGATGCTAGGGATGCAAAAATGAATGGAGTAAATATGTCCTAGTTCTAGGTAAATTAAATTTTTGGGAAACAGCTTTATATAGGATTATCCAAAATATAATGATGAAACTAAAATGGTTTTAAAATGATCTCTTTATTAGAAGAGATTGGGAATATCTTCTTTACCCCATTTCTCCAGTTTTTATATTTTTCAAAAGTTGCAAATAGCTATTAAATAATCTTCAGAACTTAAATCTAATTAAGAAAAATTGGTTTTACTTAATTTTACATAATTTTGAGGTCCTCCTTTGAATCTTTATGAAACACAGTTTCTGTGTTTTTCCCGTGCTTTAGTAGTCTAAAAATTAGGTGTGCCTAAGGAGAGTAACTTCTTTACTACATGCTGGCTGAAAACAGACAAAATTCCATTGAAAGCCAATTGGTTTTTAAATTTTTTTCTATGTGTCCTTCAGTGCTGAAATTGGAAATAAACCAGCACTATGGCTTTGTAACTCAAAGTATAGCAATTCTGCACAATACACAAGGAGATTTGTCATTTAAAAAATCAGACATCTGTCTGAAGTTGTTGCTGACCTTCTAAACTGCAACTGAATGTCCAGACTGTTATTTCTCTGTCCTCCTCAGAGGCATTTTCAGTGCTGGATTCACAGTTCCATGCTCCTTGTCTGCTTCCTAGTGGGTTATGGGTTTTTTTATCTAGAGTCTAGACATGAAATGAAAAATGATTGTGTAATCCATTTCCTGTTCGTCTCTGTAGAATTCAGAGGAAGGTCTCAAAGCTTGGAGACACACCACCTTCTCCTACTTTGTAGAAAGAGTAGACATTCGGGCTCAAGAGACAGGAGTCGAAATATTGACCAGCCTTTTGCTGCCTGTAGAACCTTGGGCAAGTTGCTTAATCTCTTTAAGTCTCAGTTTCCTTCTTAGTAAAATGAGGAACATAAGAACTGTTTCAAAAGGTTGTTTTGAGAGTTACAAATATGGTTTATATAAAATATAAAATGCCAACAATGTCTGACATGTAATAAGCACCCAATAAATATTCCCTGTTGGCACAGAGCTTATTTGCTTTAAAAGGATTTCATCGCATTTTATCTCCTGAGAATAAATCAAGAAGGTAAAAGGCATATAGCTGAATTGATTTTCTATTAACTTGCCAAAACAACAACAAAAAGACTGAATTTTCTCGACGTCACAGTTGACTTCCCAAAAATCTTATTTAATTATGACTTGTATCTGTTTTCTCCTCTTTCCATTTCTCCTCACTCATCATCTTCTTAGATTCCATAAAGACTGAGTCCCTTTAAATTACCTTTCTTAACTTGTAAATCTTTTCCTAATGTCCTTTTGAGTTCTGAGTGATTACTTTAGTGAGCAATGATTAACAGCTAAGAGGATTGGTGCCAGTACAAAAACAATACAAAACAAAAACTTTAACAATTTTAATAATAATAGCGAATACCAGTTGAATCTGTGCCTGTCTTATACTTAAAGAGTTTTTTTTTTTATATGAAATCATAATTAAGGTTTCCTCAACCCTGTAAGGTAACTGTGAGTACTCTTTGTATATTACAAATGAAGAAATTTAGTCTAGAAAGTTGAGTAATTCACCCTAGGCAACATACTTAGTAAAATGTTAACAAGCACTGTTTTTGGAACTTAAATCCAGGACTGTTTAATTTCAAATTAGCTTGTTTTTTCTCACTGAGCTCTATTATATAGAGAAATTTGAGTTCAAAATAGGGAAGTTATATTCCTGGCTGATGAATGCTGTTTGAACGCTGCATGAGAAGATGAATCGTGGCAACTAAAAATAACAGGGTTTATATTGTTGTCTTTTTGTATAGGGGAAACTTGCTTGTCTGGGGGACTTTAAAATATAAATGTTGTGCTGCTCTTGATTCCTGCCAGGGAGTTTGAGACCTGGATGCCTGTCCTTAGTGTAACTCTCCATATGTAACTTCAGATTTTGTATACCTGTGGGCCCCTCCTCTGCATCCATAAGAGAAAAGTTAGTAATGAGAAGGCAGGGTAAAAACAGAAACAGGAAAAACAAATAGGCTGCACCATCCTGTCTGAATTACTCCTTCATTTTTCTCACCCCTGACAACTTTCTAAATAAATTAGCCTAATAAGTAAATCCAGGGGTCCTCTGTCTTTGTTTGGAATAGTATCCTTTGGGCATGGCTTTGCTATCAGTTTTCCATTTAAAAATATTTTCTAAGATAAATGTTAAGGACTGGGTAACAGCCATTAGTCAGGATTTTCACTTTGATGAGGCTGACTTGGCCGGACATCATTCTTAAATGATAGTGATCTTTCATGATTTAAAACCAGGTTGTTAAAATATAGGACATTTGAGAGATCTTGAAAGGATCATGGTCTTATCATAATTTTTAAGTAGTTAGTGGAGGCTGGTGCATAATTTTCTAATCTAGTTTAGAAATTATCCTTTTGATCAACCCCAAATAAAACTGAACGAGACAGCATCTCTCAAAGGGTTACTACCCTGGAATGTCACACTTAACAGTTGGCATTATGTCCTCTGCATTCTTGAGGAATTTTCTCACTGATGTCAAAAGGCTTTGGTTTGTTATGCAAGACAGTGGTCCAGTGACTTTGCATATCACATTCTTTTAATCATGAGAGAAATCCCTGCATGCTAATTGGGGAAGAAAAAAAGTAGTGTAAGTGGTCCTTTGGCTACAGATGAATTGAATGAGTGCATTTAGTTAAAAAATAAAACACTACAAAACTCTTGCAAATGAGTGAGCATTTGTTGACATGGCTGCTTACCATATTTTTGTCATTTTGTATATATCTCACTACTGCATCACTGTGATAACATTTTTTTGGGAAACACTTTAATAGATTTGTATAATTTGTTTTTCTATTTTTTGACTGCTTTAGTTACCCATTGCTGGCTAAGAAACCACTCCAAACTTAGTGCCTTAAATTAACCACAAGTTATTATTTCTCAAGATTCTCTGAGTTGATTCTCAGCTGGGCAGTTTTGTTCCATGTGGTGTTGACAGTTCCTTGTATTCAGTGGGTGTCCAAGCTGGCTTGGAAGGCCCAAGAAGTTTTCTCCCACATATTCTCCCAGTGGTTTTTCAGTGCTTCTCCTATGGCCTCTCTACCTGGTGAGTTTAGGGTGCCCTCATAGCATGCATGGTGGTCTCTAGGTACTTGAATTTCCAACAGTTGCTGGCTTCTAAGAGAGGGAAAGCAGAAGCTGCCAGTCTTCTTAGGGATAAGCATGTAAATACCAGAACATTATTTCCACCATATCCTACTGGTCAAAGGGAGTTATAGAGTCAAGTCTAGATTTAAGAGGAGGGGAAACAGACCCTACTTCTTGATGGATGGAGAGGATATGTCTAAAGGGAGGGAAGGAATTGATGACTAAAATTAAACAGGTAGAGGGGAGTACGGAGGGCAGAGGGCTATTTTCTGGCTGATGGAAATGCCACAAGCAGAGGCAAGTTTTGTCCTACTTTCTGATTAGGGTTCTGGGTAGAGAATACTACATGGAGTAACTTCATGCCA
>CM053513.1:23092419-23199809 GCA_028627145.1 Eidolon dupreanum
AGCCTCATATTTCTTCACCTAGATCTACATACCTGGACACAGGCTTGCTCACTCTTTGTAATTTTCCATTGGTGTGGTACCACTGAACAGTTGCCTGAATGTGGTCACACCTCCAGTTCACTTCTCCCTGAGCTATTCTGATTTAGGAAAGGTGGGCAGTTGCTCCCACCAGCAGGTTGGGATTATAGTCTTACTCAGGGCCTGCTCATGAGTCTGGGTCATTAAGAAATACTATCCATTTGTTGGGAATAGCTTGTGTTAAGAATAGTCTTCGTGAGCCAGTTAATACAGTGAGAGATTTTTTCCTAACATTGTCATTGTGCTATTTGCAGCACAAGTTCCAACAAAACAGCTTTTCTGTTTTATCATCAGGATTGTAGAGGCAGCATGTAAAGTAATTAAAATAATGGCACCAAGGCACTCTGTGTGAGAGATGTTTTCAGAACTGGAAATGCAATTCAGACATTTCTGAATTTCTGAGCATAAACTTTGGTCATACTCAAGGAACTTTAATATGTGTTTCAGTGCTTTGTTTGTAGAGGATGGCAAACTCAGATTTGGTCAATATCCAGGTATACATTGGAAGTGTGGAGCTGGAAGGAAAAAATTCATTAAGGAGATATAAAGTGGAAAATTAGGGTAAAAATATGTGGTTTCTATTTGATCTTCTATATTTTCTTCTAAAAAGTGAATTCTTTAATCTAAAAATGCAATCTGTGTCCAGAGTCCCTTCAGTAACATGTCAAACAACATCACAGACCTTGGATCCCTGTATTTACGCTCTTTCTTGTTTCTAAATATGAGCCTGACACAAAAATCTTCTCTTAAGAAGGATTTCCAGCAGGGCTACTGTAACAGTGTGTATGGTTTAGAATAAAAGTAAATCCATGTTTCACTTAAAAACAAAAACCCCTAGTTTGTGTCCATGAAAAATATCTTTGCATGTCTAGATGGTAGTGCTGATCATTTGCTTTTTGTGAGAAAGCAATACAGAAAATCTATTATTCTTCCCAGAAACCTTGTAAGGTCCTACGTAACCCAAGTGATCTCTCACTCAAGAAGTGTAACAGGAGTCTGAAGTGTGGAAGGACCCTGAGCTTGATGACTGATGTCGTAAATCCATCCTGGCATTATGGAATTTTCATATTTTTAACCAACAGCCTCTCAAGGGCTCTTGCTGATTGTCCTACAGATTGAGGGTGAAAAAACTTCAGAACTGGTGTGAGTAGTGTCACTGATGTATTGTTAGGTTTCCATCCAGACAACATTTATAATAGAAAGGCAACTCTGTAATTTCATTAATTTAAAGGAAGAATTAAAGCATAATTTTGTAGGCAAATATGGAATGTAAGGGTCAAAAGGGAACATTTATTTGCTATCTGCTTTTACTAGATATTGTGCTTAGCGTGTTGCAGATGGGCTTCACAATAATGAGAAAAGGTTTTTGTTTTTCATTTACAAAGTAGCCAGAATGGCCTTACACAAGTAAGACCATTATGGCCTTATGCTAGTTAGAAGTTATCTATGTATTTCCCTTTATCTTCCACATAAGTTAATTTTTTTCCTTTTGTTCTCCTGGACATCATCTGTGTTTATGACTGTAAGTCATTTAAGCCATCCCGGAAAGCTGTTTTTAGGTCTTCAGCTGTTGTTGGATGAAGTCGAGAAGTTTTTGCTTTCACAACAGCCCAGAACGAATTGTCGCATGTGGTTAAGTTTGAACTCTACAGTGACCACAGGATTACCGAACCCACATTCAGTTCATTGTGCACAGCATTTGTTGCCAAAATATTTTCTACCTGGGGTATGAGAAAATGTGGGACACTCACTATATTATTGTAGAATAGCTGATGTCCAAAACAGCTACCAGCTGGTTCACACAGCTGTTAACAAAATCGCATTTTGAAGCATGTTCAAGTGTGTGATTGACCCTTGTATTGAACACATATTGAAATTGTTGCCCACTTCATGACACGGGGAGGAAGTGGCTCATTTACTAGAGAAACAGCCTCCTGCATTCAAATCTGCTCAGATAAGAGGACCGAGGTTCTGAGTGGTTAATTAGCTTGCTCAAGTCACATAATCAGGTGAGTACTAGAGCAAGGGGACTCATTTCTGGGTGTGTCTGACTTGAATGCCTGTGTTCTTTATTGAAGGGTTTCATGAACTTCTGTAGTAAGTTCTTTTTTAAAAAATTTCCAGGCCATTGTAATACTTTACACATCGTTTACACATTATAATACTGACTGTACATTATTAGTCCACAAATTTACATCGCATGCAACTCACCCAGGCCAGTTGGCCAGCACCTAAACAAACGAGTCCTCTGATCATGTGCTTGGATGTGGTGGCAATGTCAGTTGCTATGAAAGTTTCTGAATGCTTGGTCTCGATTCCTATAATTTATGGATTGGAAATTATCAGTTCACAGATCACACTTTGAATAGAGCTGCTTTGGTGTAAGGGTGAGGGGAACATGGCAGGGAATAGCCAGATTCTGACAAAAGAAAAATATTGGGAGTAAAGCTGAAAATGTAAAAGATTGACCCTTCAGCTGGCAGGCTGTATTGTTTTCCTTATGCTCTCACAAGTCCTGTTCTCATTCAATATACCCAGGTTATTGCTCTCAAGTCAGACAGGAACACATTGCAACCTCCACTGCAGTAGAAACACCTAGTGACTTCTAATACCTACAACAAAATTTATATGTCAGGGCAAGTTGGGGCAGTTCAAAAATGGGAGAGCATCAAAACAGTCATCCTTGCAGTAGTTTCTCTGAGTCCTTATTCATTCACTTGGCAATTTTTTCAACTCATGTATACTAGCATCTCCTGTATACTAGGCACTTTGGTAAGTGCTTCCCGATTAAGGTAGTATTTCTCTGCATTGTAGTTTACTGCTACTGGAGGAAGGGAAGAAGTAAGAAGACACTTTAAAAATATTATTAAATAAGTTTTAGTTAATTTTGTTATTAGTTGGTCCTCTATAAATAACAGTTCTAAGTTATATCCTTTATAGGTGATTCAACGTGATACTTGTAGTAGTAATTTTATTTTTTAAAGGTATTAATCAGGAAACTAACATCTAATTAGAACAGAGTTTTTATGGGAAAAATCACATCTTGCTGAAATATTTTTTTCAACACTTTCCTCAAGAATAAAACCTGTCAGACAGAAGTGTGAAAACTGCCTGTACTCAGCAGAATAATTTGTTATGTGAGCCAGTACTGGTTAAATGGTGCAATATGGTACCATTTGGGTTTCTTTAGCTCATGATGTCATTAATCATCTTCTAAAATTTTAACATCTATAAAATAAAGAAAAATATGTTTAGTTTGGGTAATATGGGCAGATCTAATTATATGGTGACTAAGTATAAAAAAATTAATGAAGTTCTTAAAAGCCTTTACAATGATGCTTAATACGAAGTGGCAGAATACTAAGTTTGGCCTTAAGTCTTCAACTCTCATTGTTCACAGATTGTTTTGCTACATGTGAGATTTCATTTCTGTCTCATGGTTTGGAGGTCTGTTTTACTTCTTGCTGCATATGTAGGTGTTAATTATTTCAGTCCCTCTTCCTAATACCTCTTTGCCTTAGAAAGTCAAGGAAGAGATGGATTGCCAGGGATTCTTAATTCAGCTGATCTTTTGAATTGAAATTGATTTACCAGGAGAAAATATGGAAATATGTATCTGTTATTATAGAAATCAGTGAAAAATGAAATTTGCTTCAATTTTAATAAAAAATGAAAATTAAACAGCTTCCTCATGAATAAAATCTATTAGTAACACCTTAAGATCTAATTAATAGCTTAAAAAATACTGGTATTTTTTTTGATTCCTTGGCCCATTTCCTTCTCTTACTCTCTTTGGGTTTCCAAAGAAAAAGACTTGGAAACTTAGGGTGTGCTGTCTCTCAAATCTTTTTTTTTTTTTTTACTTTGATAAAGGCATCATTGTGCCTTGTTTTTAATATGAGGGTGGCGGTGGAATTTGTATTAAATATTTGAAAATTTTCTTCTTCCCTACCACAATATCTAAAATATGCCTAGGATTTGGAAAAAAATTAGAAATAGGATCTTCCACGGATATTTAAAAAATGCATTTCTAAGTGGTCGAGAGTTCTAATTTCTGAATAGAGCTATTTCATTTAGGAGCTTTGTTTGCCAAACTGTATGTAATCTCTATTTTTCTTTTTCTTGAGTTTTATTTTGACTTCCTAAAGGAATGACCTTTTATTAAAAAATAATATCGAATTCCACTTTGCTAATTAAATCATTTGGTAGTATAAACTTATAATACTATAAGCTAAAAATATTAATTTTATGCTTTTTTGAAGGACCTCTGCTATGGAAATAGAAAATAATTAGAATTCGAAGTAGTTTTACCTCTTTGTCTCTCTCTGTTCCTAAACTTTTGGATTAGTGGGAACATAGAGACCATACATGAAACAAGAGGTGTGATTCCTTCCCTTACATTAGTTTCAGAATAAAAGAAGACAGGTGGATCAGAACAACACCATTAAAACATTTTACATAAGACACAAGTTTGGCCATTTAGGGTCAGCGCCTGTTTTTGCTAACTGTTGTACACATGCTTAGCATATTCCCCAGCACATACATGGCTCTCAGTATACATTTGTGGAGCAAATGAATGACTGAAGAAATTGGGTATGAAACTGACCAATTAACTGACTGATAGTACTGATACTTGAGAGCTACATTTGTGTAGGTCACCATTGTGGATTGAAATCACCTGTATTTTCCAAACATACTTTCTCTGAACTCATTTTGTTTGTGTAGATGAGGGAAGAGACTCTCTAACACCCAGAGGTCCAAATATAGCTTCTTACAAAAGAACTCATGTTATAGTGATGCAATATGGAAATAATAACATTGAGTTTTAATCATACAAGTGGCACATGTCTCCTTTCCCTTCATCCTCCTCCTATATCACATGTAATTACATTATTAGATATCAGTAGTTTAACCAGGATAAACAACAATTGCTGGAAAACTACAGTTTTTAATTTGAAGAAAGGAACTGTTAAATAAGTGAAAGGGGAAAATATGAACATGTCGTGTTCGGTGATTCTTTTTGTGTGACTATTTATTTAGCAATTCAGAAGTGACTTAAATTTTCCCTGCCAGTGTTTGATGCTAGATTTTGATCAAAGGAAGAGTCATATTATTTTTCATGTGTGTTTAGTTAGAGATTTATTTAAATGGAAACATAAGCTAGCAAGCAACACTCTTACTTTGGGGGGACGAGTTTCTTCATGAAAGCTTTGTATCTTGCGCTCCCATGTAAAGAGAAAGAAAAAAAATCCTATTGGATGTCTTTTCTGCTCTGCAGAGTACATCAGATGTGACCAACATAGTGACTTCAGACCACCTGTGAGAATCCAAATTGCTTTTCCTGAATCTATGTTGAATTAAATAACAACATTTGATTATATTATTTAAACAAATCAAGGAATATTCAAATGAATCAGTGGACAAACACATTTAATAGTAGTATGAACCTTGCTCTTGCAAATGGAATATTATCAAATAAACCACACTTCTTTCATGTTGTAAAGCTTTCCAGATTTCAGGATATCAAGGGTAGCTGCATTTTTCAAAACCTCATATGTGATTCAAAAGCACTATTTCCTAGGAGAAATGAAGATTGTTTATATGTAGTATTTGTAAGCAATGGCTAAACTCTTTTCTGAAGATATTAGAAATAACACCTTGTGGAGGAGAGGTTTTCTGCCAGATAAAATCGAATGCTTTTTGTTAACCAAGGGAGAAATTTGGATGAGAAAGCCTCATGGAGCAGGTGCTGCCAGCATGCAAAGGATGGAGGAGATTTGTCTGGCCTCAAGGGTTGAGAAATATTAATATAAGCAACTCAGCAATTTCCTTCTACATTGCTTGCTTTGTCTTGAAGGATGTGACTATAGAAAACTGATTGACTCAAAGAAATGCAAGCTGACAAGACCTAACTAAAACTGTGATTAATAGAAAAGGCTACATTTGCCAGAGAAAACCCTGTGGTCCGAGACAGTGCAGATATTTCTGTATGGATAGCTGTTGTCGTTGGGACTGAAGGAGGTGAAGTGTGTGGAGGAGATGGCTCAGAGACTGAAGAGTTCTTCCAGTTTGTATGAGTCTGCATTGTTCCAAAAACTTAAGCCACTCATTTAGTTGGGGTTTAGTTCTGGTTGATTTTTTTTTGTACAAAATTCTATTTGATACTCCTAAATAATCGCTTGGTGACTTTTTAGAGCCATTTATATATATGTATTTTTTCTTCTATATTGCTTAGGGCATAACATTAGTTTCTTTTTGGAGTTTCATTGAGAAGTGGTAAGGATAACATACAATTATAGAGTTTTGGAGAAAATCAATATTAATACATGAGCTTGATCTTAAAGGTAAGTCATTGTTCCTGGAAATATTTTGTTGGTGTCAGATCAGTTCATAACTTGTGCTTATGGTGACTCTTCATTGCCCAACACAATGGTGTCTTTGCCCGGCAATCTCTATGTTTCGTTATGGCAGTCAGCATATCACAGCAGCCCTTTTCTCCCCAAATAACCCTGAGAACAGAGGAGCTGACACAACCATACACCCTCGCCAAGTACAACAATATGAGGTTCTATCTGCCCCAAGATGGGGAGCCCTAGAAACCTCAGTGCCCTCAAGCTGACCATCGGAGCAGTAGGATTTTCAGTCTTGCTCAACATTGGGAATTTGAGTCTCTTAGGATAATCTTCCCTTCCCTGGTGGTTAGGGATATATCCTTATAAAACAAATCTTCTTGTGGGCAATATTTTGCCTAAATCAGCCAACCCATGGTCTCTGATGTGACGACCAGACCACCAGACTGAGGTTAAAGTGCTGGGTGATTTATTGGCAATGTTGCCAACTTCTGGCTCAGAGGGTCTTATTCAATAACCACTATTTGCTTTTGTAGGTACAGGACAAGAGAATCTTCACCATTTCTCCATTCTTTATTAACTTGTAGGAGGCATATTTGGATCTCAAGCCTCTGACTGATGATCAGTTGACTGCCTGTGAAAGGTGTGGAGTCATTCTGTCCTATGTTCCCCAACACAGTTTAGGTAGAAAATGACAGCAATCTTTTGAAACGAGAGCCCCTTTAAGGTAACCATAAAGCAGGGAGGCACCTGTGAAATTTTCATTCTTAAATTTTTTGGCAATAAAAATTGCAATTGGTATACTCAATATTTTCAAGAAAAATGGGAATGGATTGTTATAATTAGTTCCTCCAATTAGGCATTCAAAGAAAACATAAAAATATGTGAAGATTTCCTTATGTTTATTTGCTGACCTTGTATCTTTCTAATACTTTCAAATGGAATTTATTTAGCTTAAAAATGGAAATTAATTTTGTGCCAGTGGCCTGACAGAGTTTCTGTGTGCTCTGGAGATGGAGGTAGCTACTGACCTTTATATCTTGCTTTATTATCTGTTGGTCTTGGCAGTACCTTTCTCTTCCAGAATACATTCCCGGAATGGTTTGGTGAAACAAATGCAGTCTTTGGAAGACTTTGGCTCTTTGTGGCTGAGATAAATATATATCAGTTTAGAGTGGGTTTTATGTCCCTCTATGAATGAATTCCTAGAGAATTGCAATTATGGGAAGAATTAAAATTTCAAATATAGTAGAATAAAGTTTCCTTGAAGTATTTTGGTTTGAGGCTTCAGTACGTTGAGTAATTGTTCTAAAATAGGTCTTTCTTGTGAAAGGGTTTGAGGGTTGCTGCCAGTCCATTTTCCAAACTGAGGATGAGAAGAACAATTCTGAACTATAGGTTCAATTGGAACATAGTAGGCAAAGTCTGCATTCTGTTTGAAGCACAGGTGGCACCTGTGAGATCTGGGTGGCATGGGGTGGGTCGGGCAGCAGGGGTATAGAGGACTTAAACTAGCATTCCTATTTCTGTTGCACTTTTGAAACCTCTGAGTCTATTAATGCCCCATGCAAGTGTATGTTAAAACAGATGAAAGACTAGATCATAATAAACAGGGAATGGAAGTTTATCCTAAGAGATTCACAAAGATAATTAATGGAACCATAAGTTTAGAAGTCAGTATTCAGAGAACAACATGGGAATAGCTGGAATGAAGTAAGTTTTAAATGCTGATTGCTTTATTTTCATACTAGCTAATGAGTTAATGTGCCACACATCCTCTAAACTTTCTGGAATGGTGAACAAATGGAGAGATGTGCTGAGTAAGTATTGGAAGACAACATGAGGCCTGAGGCAATTAGTTGGAATTTAAAGGAATAAACCATGCGTTTATGATTAAACTAGTAAAATCTTGTATATAAATCCAATTGGTAACATTATATGTACAGACAAGTGTTAAAATCCCTAATGTTTTTCTTGATATAGATCTTTCAAAGTTTCTTTAAAAATAAAAAATGGCTTCAGAAATTGAATTAGTGTGAGAGGCAAAGGAAGAATGACTTTAGGGTGTGTGAGTGTGTGTGTGTGTGTGTGTGTGTGTGTGTGTGTTAAAGATTCTGATGTGGATCAGTGTAATGGGGCATTAGAGACAAATTTGAAAGGTAAATTAATCCATTGCATTTCAAGAGGAGCAAGTGTTGTGAGAAGGTTACAAGGCCTGTGGGTAAGTTGGGCTTGATACTGATTTCTGCTTCTTTAACTGGATCACCATTTGTGTCTATGTCTGGAAATAAGGAAGATGATTCCCTGAAAGCAAAATACTGTTTTTATTATTATTGCAGTGATGTCAATCCAAACTAGATGACTATGATTCATGGAATCTTCAAGGAAAACCAAATATTCTTTTTTAATAAAGTAATGGAGTTGGGATTTGCACATCTGCTTTTAAAAATCTGTTTTTTATAATATGGAACATATGTTAATCAGTCTATCTTTTATTAAACTGAGGGAAAATTCTTGTCAAATGGATTAAGTCCTAGGAATGTGGGAAAATGGAGATGAGCACATTGAGACAAATGCCTGTTTGTCTCACCTCTTACCCACGGAGCACTGATCTTCAAACTGCTGGTTGTGATCCTTACATGGATAATAAAATTGAGCTAGTGGGTTGTGACTAGAGTTTAAAAAGTGAATGGAATAGAAAATATCAGAGTACATGGAATATAGTAAAAGGTAATACAGTTCTGTGAACTTTGTATCAGTGCTGTGTGTGTGTGTGTGTGTGTGTGTGAGTGTGCGTACGTACACACAGGTGCATGCAGTCATGATGTAAGATGTATTTCTTCCTATATCCTAGAGCTTCAGTTTTGGAGGCTGCTTTGGTTTGGCCAGACCAGAAAAATCCCACTACTTACTGAAGAGGTCAGCCTGACTGGTCCAGCCTAGGGTGATATATGATGCAAGAGACTTGAAGACTAAACCACAGCATTTAAGTCTCTTAGTCTGTAGCTACATTATACCTGCAAGTACAGCTGCCTGTGCATGTCTGTTTCCCCACAGGTGAAGCAACTCTTCCATTTATCATAGTGCCCCTTGCTGTTCTCTGCTCTCTCCTTGGTCTGCACTGACCCAGGAACTAGATGCAATGTTTGAAATGTAGAAAGAGACAAAATTTATTAAATTATAAAGATGTTTTTGGCAACAGCTTTGTTGAGAAGTAATTCATATACCATACCAAACAATTCACCCATTTGAAATATGCAAATCAGGTTTTTAGTATATTCACAGAGTTAAGCAAGCATTAATTACCACAGTCAGTTTTAGAATATTTTCATCACCACAGAAAGAAATCCCATACCCTTTAGCCATTGTCTCCCAGTCCTTTTCTTGGGTTGATGGTGCTGCCTCAGTAGAAACCTTGAGGGAAAAGATTAATTTCCACATCTAGGCTGACATAGTGGTACCCGAACTTTTTTTAAAAAATCACCTCTACAGTAACAAAGTTTTTGAGTATGTACTCCCAATTTTTGTATATAGAAATAAATTAATAAAATTATATATCACTATTCTAATATGTTGCTATATTATCAGACACACTAATGAGTTAAGCATGAAGTAGAGAAGCTGATATTTTCCCCACATACCTCTGTGGATCATCTGATATACTCCCACCCCCTTGATTTAGCATATCCAGCCCAGTTTGGTTAGGCTCAGCTGACCTCTCAGCCACTTTTTCTGCCCTCCAGCACTCTTCAACCTACTTATCACAAACTCTAGGCAGCTTTCCTAGATGCCAAGTTTTTTTCACTATGCCAAAGTAGTATCTGAAACTGTTCCTGTGCCGAGAATGTTCTCCCTTCCTTCGCCCTTCTGGAGTACTCTTTCAAATTCGTAAAGAATATGCCACTTTACCTCCTCTACTAGTTTTCCTTAATCTCCTAAGCAGTTAGGTGTTGCTACCTGTTTTTTCCCTAACAGCTTGTACCTGTTAACTACTTAATAAATTTATTTGCCTGTATCCCATGCTAGACTACAGATATTAAGTTTATAAATTGCTTACTCTTTTTTCTTTTACTATTATATGAACAGTGTTGTGAAGACTGTCTTTCCATGAACATGAATATCTGCACTTCCCCACTTTTCTTGTGATAGATCCTAGAACATTGATGTCATTTTTTTGGTTATATTTTTTAAAAAATAATAAATAAATCCAGAAAAATAGGTTGGGATTAGATTTTAGATTGACCTGAATATCAGATTGGAGCAATTCCAAAAACCTTGCTAATTGGCATATTGATGATGTCACTTTGCTAGAGCTGCTGTTACAAAGTACTACTGAGTGACTTAAATAACAGGAATTTATTATCTCACTGTTCTGGAGGCGAGAAGTCTAAAACCAGGGTGTTGTCCTGGTTGTTTCCATTTGACAGCTTCAAGGGATAGATCCGTCCTAGGCCTCTCTTTGGCTGTCTTCATGGCATTCTCCTATATGTGTGTCTGTGTCCAAATTTCCACCTTTTATTAAGGATACCAGTCACATTGGATTAGGAGCCCACCTGACTCCAATAAGACCTCATCTTAAGTAATTATATCTGTAATGACCTTATTTCTGAAAAAGGTCCCATTCTGAGGTTCTAGGAATTAGGACTTCAACATATGAATTTTGGGGACCACAATTCAACCCATAACATTGATTGATACAAGATTGAATATATATTTTATTTATGGAGATTCAATATGTTTATAATGTTGAATTTTTATAGTCAGGAATGAGATAAAATTTTCTTTTTATTTAAGACCTATTTATACCTATTTTACCAAATTTCATAGATATATTAGATTTGGGCACTTAGAAAATTACAATACTTGGAAAATAACATTGAAATAGGAATATTGTGTAAACTGTGTTAGGGAAATTAGGAAGGTATAAGAATGGAGTAGGGTACCTGGCATATAGCTGGCACTCCTTAAATGTCTGTGGAGTAATTGCTGCATAGCTAGAGGGAGTAAAATAGTAAGACAAAATTTAATTTTGCAATATAAAAGTTGTAGGAGATGTTGTACAATTTGGAAGTACTGACATATTTGAATTAGTCTCAAATTATCCTTTATCAGGATGGATTGAGTTTTAAACCTGATAGTTCACTTCGTGTGTATAACTTATCATAGAGAAAGTATAGAAACTGAAATACTATTATGAAAAAAGTTTGCATAAAATAAACTCATTGCTCTTAAGGTCTCTTGCCTTCTTATTATAGTCCTCATAAATATAGATGATTGAAAATTATTTACATTACTTGGAAAAATAAGAGACATACTCTAAGGGATAATTATTTTAAAACACTTATTTTTATGGTCAAAAGAAAACTGAGTCCATCCCCTGTTATACTATATTGTATTTCCAACTCCTGGGAGATTTTCCTTCTAGGTTCTACCCTCCCCAGTAGAGTGCTAGTTAAGGAATATTTGCGGATTGGCCTGTTGTGTCAACACTCAACATTTCATATTTCATCTCAAATCCTATAGATGGAAGCAGAAATATTTTAAGTTTGAAAGCATGGTAAGCCCTTGCAGTTCCTGGTTTCAAACAGTTGCTTTGATTTTCGCTGCTGTATTGTAGTGCTCAAACGCCTGCTTTCAGGGTAGCACACCACACTCAATTGTTGCATTGTTTCCATTTCTTTCTTCTTTATCTTCTGCCTGAAAATTCATCTCTTTAGCTAAGCTCCCACCTGCCAAGCTTCTTACCTTTTGGGAAGCCTCTGCTTACTTAAGGCTTGTTCCTCAAGGAAGCTTTCATTTGCCACTTTGCTTCCTCATAAACCCTAGCACACATTTTCTGGATGAATTCTCAGGATCGAACAACCCAGCCTCTGCTTGGAGCTTTCTCTAGGCTCAATCTCTAGTCTGCAAAAGCTGTTTTTGCTACTGTGGCAACCACTGCCTGCCACTTCTTAGCTCCGTTTTGAAGTTATTCTCTAGTTGTGAAGGTGAATTTGTAAAAAGTTATCAAATAGCTGGGCTAAATGCTTTTAATGGTTCCAATCCTCATTCGAAGGCTACACCTTACTTGTTTTCAGAGCCCTTTATTATGGCTGTTTGATGTGTGGATTTCTCCACTGCAGATACCTAGAATATTTCCCCTGCCAATGGCCTCTAGAGTATTTCATTGTTTCTAGATCTACAAGTCCCTCTGTGTGAGGTGCTGCATCAGCTTGTTATGTCCTCTCAAAAGTGCAGACTTAACAGCACATGATAGCTCACTTTGGGCTATTGTGAAAGTGAAAATGCCTTACTCTTCCTAACAATGGTTGATCTACAAACAACTCTCAGGGACTGCTTTAATTTCTACCATTTGTATGGATGAAGATGTTGAGAAGATTGTGGGTAGGTAATGAAGGAGAGTACACAAATGGCTTCTAATGACATATTTAGGGATGTGAGGTCACTTTTCTTGGATGATTATTGAAGCAAGAATGCTAAAGTCTTGGAGGCCATGTGATTCTTGAATCCTTTTTATAACATTTGTACCAAGTAGACTTCTCACTCTATTATAAGTACCTTCATGGTCTGGAAAGCCACTCTTTTTTAAGAGATGAATACCATTGCATTTTTGGCCATCTCCAGCTTAGCTCTTTTTTATTAAGACTGCCTTTCTCGGGTCTGTCATTCTGTCAGTTTATTCCTGGGGTTTCTAACCATTTAAATTCCCTGGATAGTATACAAACATTTGCATTTGTTGTTATGCAGCTGGAGGGGACAGTAAAAAGGCATGATGTGTACAAGCAGTGCCTTAGAGGCAAGCATCTAAGTAAGGTTCAGATGAAATGTCGATTCATTGACTCAACAGAATTTTGAGAACTTGATTACCTCTAAGTCCTCAGCATAGTCCTGGATGCTGAAGACTTAGAGGTAATCGGTACTGTCCTGGCTTCAGGAGCTTCCAGTCTATATAGGGAAGGAAGTATGTATAATAAACATTTGAAGCCCACTCTATACCCCTGCCTAAGTCCATTCTCTTTTCATATTTAGAAGCAACGACTAGCCTGACTTTTGTTTTTATTATTCTCATGCATGCTTTTATATTTTTACTACATATGTGTGTATATATAAGCTATGTATAATATTGTTTTAAATGTTTTTGAACTTTGTAGAAATAGTAACACACCAATCATATTCTGTAACTTTCTTTGCCTTTGAGATTTATCCATGTAATTCTTCTAATTCATAATTTTTGCTACTGAGTTTTATTATATGATAATACTATTATTTATGCATGCCACCTGTTAATACTTAGGATGTTTCAATTTTTTGCTGTAGCAAACCTTGATGGATTGAACAATTTTGCACCTGTCCCTGTGCAAGAGTTTCTTTAGGTCTATTGATATAATTGTTGAGTCATATTATCTGTTTTATCTTCAGCCTTTCTAGATTTTGATCAGTTAGGTGCTCCTCAAAGTGATTATGCCAACTTACTTTCTCACCAGTACTGTATTTGAATTTTAGTTCCCTACATCCTAACACTGGGTTTTGTTGTCTTTTTTGATACTTGCCTTTGTGATATTCTCATAGCCTCCAGAACTTTTGACTTCTCATCACACTTGTTTAATGTCCTTGCCAAACTGTAGAGTCTAAGAGGCAGGGGTAGTGCTTGCTTATTCACCATTGCATCCCAGGAGTTACTTAATCCAACTTTTTCATCTTTCTCTTATACCACAAGGCCAGTTTAAGATGTTATATATTCCACAAAGCCTTCCTTGATCCTTTAAAATGAGATGGCTCTTCCTTCTTTAGAGACACTTCGAAGCTATTTATTTGTACCTCTAACACTTGTTAGTACCTCTTGCATGTTTGTCGTAGTCTGCCATGTCATATACCTAAATGTGTACTTTTCTGTTGCTCCCATAGACTAACTAGTTCTTGAGGATAGAGAGGGTCTTCCTCATCTTTGCAGCAACCATAGTACCTGTGCCTTGTATGTTTTAGGTGCTTGGTAAATATTTGTGCAGATACTTCAGTGCCTGGTATGTTCTTCCTACATGGTATTCATTGAGGTTCCCAATAAAAGATATGCATTTATTGTAGCCTGTTGATCAGTGGCCAGAAGGTGCTCTACAAAGATTGCAGAAATGAGAGGATTTTTCACCCTACACCTGCCCCAGTGCTGGGATTACCAGTTTATTCATTTTTGTCTGTAGGACAGGGAGAAAATGACATCTCTTTAATTTACTTTGAACATTAGTTAAGTTGGACATTTTATGAATATTAACATATATATATATGTGTGTGTGTGTGTGTGTGAATATACGTATATATCCTTTTGTAAGATTTCTATTCACATCCTTTGTTTTTCTCTTTTGAAGTGTTTCTCTTATTGGTTGTATGACACCAGAAGATTTTAATACTCTTTCATGTTGCCAATTTATTTGTTTTTTAAAATAATTTTGTTTTTCGATTATAGTTGGCATATAATATTATATTAGTTTCAGGTGCACAACATGGTAATTAGACATATATATATAACTTATGAAGTGATTACTCTGACAAATCTAGTATCAATCTGACACCATACATAGTTATTAGAGTATTATTGACTATATGCTTTTGCTCTACTTTACATCCCCATGACTATTTTGTAACTACTAATTTGTAATTCTTAATTTGTACTACTAATTTATACTTCCCCTCTTTTTTTTTTTCACCCACCTCTAACTCCCAATTACCTATCTGGTAATTATCAAAATGTTCTCTGTATATATGAGTTGGTTTCTGTTTTGTTTGTTTATTTTGTTCTTTAGGTTCTACATGTCAGCGAAATCATATGATGTTTGTCTTTGTCTGCCTGATTTACTTCACTCAGCACTGTATCCTTTAGGTTCATTCATGTTATTGCAGATTACAAGATATGGCTGAGTGACATTCCATTGTACATAGGTACCACCTCTTCTTTATTCATTCATCCATTGATGGACACCCAGATTGCCTTCACATCTTGGTATTGTAAATAATGCTGTGGTGAACATGTAGATGCACATGTACCTTCAAAGTAGTGTTTTGAGTTTCTTCGGATAAATATTCAAATTGGATTATTGGGTCCTTGTCTCTTGTTATAGCCTTTGTTTTAAAGTCTGTTTTGTATGGTATAAGTATTGCTTCCCTAGCTTTCTCTGTTTGTTTGTTTTCATTTTCATAAAATATCATTTTCCATCCCTTTATTTTTAGTCTCTGCATATCTTTCGATCTGAAATGAGTCTCTGGTAGGCAGCATATGTAGGGCTCTTGTTTTCTTATCTATTCAGCCACCCTATCTTTTCATTGGAGCATTTGCTTCATTTACATTCAAAACAATTTTTGATAGATATGTAGTTATTGCCATTTTATTGCGTTTATTTTTAATCCTCCTCCTCCTCCTCCTCCTCCTCCTCTTCCTCTTCCTCTTCTTTCTTCTTCTCCCTTTAACATTTTTTATAATAGTTTCGTGGTGATGAACTCCTTTGGCTGGCTTTCTTTCTTTCTTTCTTTCTTTCTTTCTTTCTTTCTTTCTTGTATACAAAGCTCTTTATTTGTCCTTTGATTCTAAATGATAGCTTTGCTGAGTAGAGTAATCTTGGTTATAGGTCCTTGCTTTTCATCACTTTCAATATTTCCTGTCATTTCCTTCTAACTTGCAAAGTTTCTGTGGAGAAATCAGCAGACAGTCTTATAGGAGCTCCCTTGTAGGTAACTAACTGCTTTTCTCTTGCTGATTTAAAATTTTTCTCTTTGTCTTTAGCCTTTGGCATTTTAATTATGATGTGTCTTGCTGTGGGCCTCTTTGGGTTCACCTTGTTTGGGACTCCCTGCGCTTCCTGAGCTTGTATGTCTATTTCCTTCACCTGGTTAGGGAAGTTTTTCATTATTATTTCTTCAGTAGGTTTTCAATTCCTCATTCTCTCTCTTCTCCTTCTGGTACCCCTATGATGTGAAGGTTGGTACACTTGATGTTTCCCAGAGGCCCTTAAACTATCTTCATTTTTTTTTTTTTTTTTGGATTTTTTTCCCCTTTTGCTGTTCTGAGTGGTTATCGTCTGCTATGTTATCTTCTAAACTGCTGATTTGATCCTCTGCTTCATCTAATCTACTGTTGATTCCCTCTAATGTATTCTTTATTTTAGTTATTGTATTCTTATCTTCTGACTGATTCTTTTTTATGTTTTCTCTCTCCATTTTTGTGTTTTCTATTTCTTTGTTAAAGTTCTCAGTGAGTTCATCTATTTTCCCCTTAAGTTCATTAGGCATGCTTATAATCAGTTTTTTGAATTCTGCATCTGGTAGATTGCTTGTGTCTATTTTTTTTTTCTGGAGCTTTGTTCTGTTCTTTCATTTGGTATCTGTTTCTTTGTTTCCTCATTTTGTCTGCCTCCCTGTGTTTCTTTCTATGTATAAGATAGGGCTGCTCTGTTTCCTGGTCTTAGTAGAGTGGCCTTATGTAGTCAGTGTGCTGTGGAGCCCAGGAGTGCAGTCTTCCCAGGTCACCTGAACCAGGTGCTGCAGGTATGTCCTTTGTATGGGATGTGAATGCCCTCCTATTATAGTTGAAACTTAATTGCTGTCTGCACATCAGTGGGAGGGATTGACCCTTAGGCTGATTGGGTGTGAGGACTGGCTGGTGAGCAGCTGTACCTACGGAGCAGAATTCACTTTAGCAGTGCTCTGGTGCCTTCCCAGTCTGCCCTTTGGTTGTGTTGTCCTTAGATGTAGCCCTAGGTGGTGCTCCAGCTCTGTCTAAAGCCAGCCACTGGGTGAGCCAGCCCTGGGGCCTTCTGGGAAGAAGCCCGCCTGCAGGCCAAGTTTAGCCACAGTCACTGCCCTGCCCAGAGCCATCTGGCAAGAGTCAAATGTCTCAGCAGATGTCTTCCACTTGCGTTGAGCTTAAAGGTGCCTCGAGAGGCAAAACCACGAACTGAGGCCGGCTGCAACTAGTTGGGCTTGAGGCTGCTCAGCAGGAGGTATGGGGCATGCTGAGGTCAGATGCTGCTTGGTTGGGTTTTGTGAATCTTTGAGAGATTTTAGGAAAGTCTGCAGCATGAGTCAAGAGAGGCAATTTGTGTGAAAAAGCCACTGGAAGTGGCTTGGGTGGGCCCCCATGTTGGGTGTGGCTGGGTCTCAGGGAATTACCAGAGCAGACGATCTGTGTTAGCCAGATTGATGATGGAGACTCAGATATGGCAGCTGCCTGGTCTGTCGGCTGGATGCGGGGAAGGCTCACCAAAGGAGTAATGCCCTTTGCCAGCACTTCTGTCTGGAAGAAAACTGCCCTCTGTGCCAGACAACTCAGTTCCTATATGTATGTCCCTAACAACTTTCAAGCTGCTGCCCCAGCAATGGAGCTCTGAGAGAATGAGTTTGTCAGTGAGTAAGTCCATTCTGGGCCTCTAAAGAGAAATGTCTATGATTCCAGTAGATTTTTGTCTCATTCATCCACTGTCTCTGCTGGTCTTCACAGCCAGAATTTACAGAGACTTCTCTTCTTGGTACTAGAACCCTGGTCTGAGGAGCTCATTGTGGAGCCAGGACCCCTCACTCTTCTGGGGTGACCTTCAAAACTGAGATATTTGTCCTGATTCCCAATCATGACACCTGTGTGTGGGACCAGCCCTTTTCGTGTATTTGCTCATCCTACCAGTCTTGAGGTGGCTCTTTGTGTGTCCCAAGTTGTAGGATTTCTGTTCAGTTAAACTTCAGGTGACTCCCAGTGATGGCTGTTCTGTAGTTTAGTTGTAATTTTGAAGTGGTCGTAAGAGGATACAAGCACAGCATTTACCTACTCCGCCATCTTGGCTGGCACCTCCCAATTTATTTGTTATATAAAGCTTTTTTCTTAGAATGAATTTCCCGCCTGTGCACCTCTACTCATACTGTTTTTTTGGAAAGAGTCTTCTTCCCTGTCCCACCCTTTTATTCTCTTCCACCCTTCTCTCTTTGCTCCACCACCTCTAACACACTTAACCTAGTTAACTTCCATTCATCCTTCATAGCTAAGTTTAAATACCATTGCTCTGGAGAGGCTTATCCAATCCTTCTCTCCCATGTCATGTAAATCACCCTGCCCCCCACGCTCATTATTCTCTTCTCTAACTGCCTTCATGCTTCCTTCATGGCCCTCACCACCATTTGCAGTTACATGCACATTTCCTGTTTTTATCCACCACTGTAATGTAAACCTTGCTTTCAGGGGCTGGGATAGAATCTGTTTAGTAAATAAGGGAGTGAATATATTAAACAGCCAAGTGCTTTTCTTTGATCACTAGTTTATTAAACTAAAATTTAATTTCTATTTCACTAGTTTGTAAAGAAGTTGCTAAAGGACTTTAATTCTGAAAAAAATTTTATATGTTTGCTAAATATAAATTACTAAAAATGGAGTTTTCTCCAATAGGTGGATGATCAAGAGAAAGAGAATATGTGTCTGGGAGCAAAATAGCTGCATATTTGGGAGTAGGTGCAGCCAGCTGTTCATCCTATGCCAAGATGTTGCACCCCTTTTGGTTTGTTTCTGGGAGAAATCTGCAGCCCTCTGAGTGTCTGTCTCAAGGTTATGTCTCTAGTGGCAGTGCACATTTTATAGCTATTTCTAAAAGATAAAGCAGAGATGTCAGCGATGCAAGGCACGTCAACATTCACAGCAGGCTATTTTCTAGAGAGAACTTGTGTATCTGATCTGATTATTAGGCTCTTTTCACACATGGTTGGTATGTTTTTAAGGTAATTCCATGCTCATGATGTGAAAATGAGAGTTTGAAATCCTGACACTTTCTGATATTGTGTTATATGTTTTCATAGCACAGAAATGTAATTCTTCCAGTTTTACATCTATGTGTGTGTACTTGAGTTTATACATAACTTGTGTGCCTCCATGCACACATATATGGTCAAATTGAATGCAAACCTGCTTCTTTGACTGGTTGGTTGGAGTTATTGACATGAATACTATAGACATAAACCCAAAATGTACTATATTTCTCTGAGGGTTATGGTTGTAAATATTTATGTGTAGTTTCTTTTCTAGAGTATAGTTTTCCAAAATTAGAAGGAAAACAATAGCTGATCATTCTGAAAGATGAAGAAAGGGGTGGCTCCTATCAATTATAGTATTTAAAAGTATGGCTTTAGATAAAAGGATGAGTTGTTACTTAATGTATCATACAATATTGTGAAAAAATTCATGTTGACCACATCTGGGTGTATTTCCCCTTGACCCTAAAAAAAAAAGGGGCGAGCCAGGAGTAATGACGTTGGAACTAATCCACAGAACAGAGAGGGTGGGGCTGGATTGCATGGTGTGTAGAGACATTGCTTAGATTGGTCCTTACAACTGAGCCTGGGTATTTGGAGAGGATACTGCTTTAGTCCAACTGTGTGCAAGGTCAGCAGCACATGATCTTAGTTGTATCTTAAAATTAGCTTCTAAGAATGTGCCTTAAACTCTGAGCTATTTCAAGGTGATTGGCATCATCTATTTAGTTTTTTTTCCAGATTTATTTCATATACTATCCCAAATTTTTAAAAAACAGCCATACTGTAAACACACCGATGAGGATTTCTGCATTTGGTTGCTTTGACTCAGCACACAGATAAATTTAATACTCTGACTTTAGTGAACTACTCAAATTCTAAATTGTTCCTGCTGTGGTTAGTTTATAATGTCAAGAATTTTGTTAAACATTTTGGCAACATTTACTTGTTTCTGTCTCTTTGGCTTTAGACAGGATATCCAATGGGAGTACTTTCTAACTACACCCTGAATACACAGGAATTCCTTGTTTCTTTAGAATTACTAGTATAATTACTTATCTGTTTAGTGAGTTTGTATTTTAATATTCCTTTACTTCTAATTTTATTTAGCTACTGGTTCAAAGACATATGATTTTTTTTTTTTTTGCCTCCATGGGTTCTTATAGTATCAGTGATATAGCTATGTAAATTTCTTTCATTATGATAGTGATTTTGTGAGTGAGATTATTTGGTCTATGGGAGTTTATAATACTTATGACTCAATAACAGCATCACTTTTATTAAACATTATTTTGAAACATGACTAAGTTTGTATTTCTCACATAGCTTATTGTTAACTTATGTTTTAGCATTCATATATCATTTTATTAACAGAGAAAATGAATGATCCAATTAAATTCCATGTTCTTTTACTTTGCAGACTCTGTAGCACTTTTTGATGCATGTTCTTATATCTCATATTTATTTGATTTTTTTTGGGGGGGAGTGAGATTGTTTTGTTTTTGTTTTCCCCAGAAGAGCAATCACAAAATCCCCAGTTGTAACAAGTCATGTGCCTTAAGTAATTAGACAATTATGTTTTAGGTACTTTTAGCTAAAATTAGCTTTATTATCAGATTGGCATACATTTAAAACTATACCCTGTGCCCTAGACCATCTTCTTTGTTGTAATTTTGAGGGAGATACACCAAGGCAGAAGCAGGTAGAAGATATTGCCTTTGTCAGTTAGTTATTGTTGCATAACAAACCATCTGCTATAGCTATTATATCTGATTAACAAATTACTCCAAACTTAGTGGCTGAAAAATATGACAGTTTATTTCACTCACAAACTTACCATTTGGTCAGAACTTTACAGAAATATTTTGTCTTTGCTCCACTCAGCATTAGCTGCATCAGCTCAAAGGCTGAGGACTGGAATTGTCTGAAGTTCACTTGCTTATATGTCTCATAGTTGTTGCTGGAAGTCAGCTCTGACCTTAGCTGGGACTGTCACCATAGTATCTACATGCGGCCTCTCCATGTGGCCTGGGGTTCTTCACAACATAGGGGCTAGATTTCAAGGGTAAGGACAATATTTTGTTACTACGTAGGAAGGGAAGGCCAACTAGCACTCTGTCAGTGACACTAAGGCCATTAGAGGTAGAGTGCACAGTGGGAAAGTACCACTTGAAAACTGGGCATAGCAAACCTAAAAATCCAGAATTCATGCATTGATTAGATACAGAGAAAATGCATATGTGTTCTCTATAATAGGCATCATGTGACAAATTTATTGGGTTTATTGGACACATAGCTCTCACTTTAGACAAGTTTTCGAAATATTTTAACTTCTTAGTTGTCAATTTTATCTTGCTTTCAGAGTCTTATTGACATTATTCTGCTTATAATCAATTTGATTTTCTTTTTTATTAGGTATAGACTATTTGTTTTCTGGAGGCCAGAAGGAGACCTAGAGGGGGATTATGGATCAGAGAAACTAATTTTGGGATTGCTTCATAGTGTAGTGGTTAGCACGTCTGCTTTACATACAGAAGGTCCTGGGTTTACACCACAAGTTGAGCCATGGACCGTACCCCAGGTGTGTGAGGCCCTGGGTGTGCCAGGCCCCAGGTGCACGCTGTGAGTGTGTGGCAGGAGACGCCCTGCCTTGAGAGATCCATTTCTTAAGGGGAAATGGCAACATCCATATTTCAGCGGTGGGGAGTGGTTAATTTTTTTTAAAAAGCTATTTTTTTTGGAGCACTTAATAGGTTGTAGGTACTTTATATAAGAAGCTCATTTAATCCTCCCAATATTACTATGAGGCAAGTAGTTCTGTTATTTTCATTTTACGATTGAGGAAATAGTAGCCCAGGTAGTTAAGTAGTTCACTCCAAATTGTACAGATACTAAGTGCTGGAGCTGGGTTAAAACATAGGCAGTTAGATAGTTTGGCTCTAATATTCATGTCCCTGACATGGTAAAGGTAGAGAATTTGTACAAAGCCTTAGGCCTTTGACTTCCATTTCTTCTAAAAACCACAGGATGCTGTGCCTATGAGGTATTTATCAATGCCTTCAACAAATATTTGCAAATCATCTAAGAGTGATTTTTAAAAGTCACTCTTAGATGCTGATGAGAGATTTTTAAAAAATCTTTAAAACACCATCTTTTCCCTCAAAGTCTTCATTTTAAAGATGTAAAAATAAAAATACAACTAAAATATGATCCAAACAATAGATAAATGAATGAGAAATTTTGCGGTGGGGAACTTCAGAGAAAGGCAAGAGGATTGTGCTTTGGAAACAGTAGGTAATTAATAAATGTTATGATGAAATTATATTGAATTTTAATAAATCTTGAGAGGCTATCTGAGTGATATAATTGGAGTGGGAAGATAATAATCACATATGTGAGGGAAACAGCATGTAGTCAGTCAGGATATGAGTAAGGAGAAAGTAGGGCCATGACTGGAAAGATGAGTTAAAGCTGGATTGCTGCGAGTCTTTGGAAGAATAGGCTGAGGAAGTTGAACTTGTTCCCGAGACAATAGGTAGTAATTGACAGTGTCCAAATAATGTACTGGGGTAGAAGAAGTTTGTATGAATTTTGAGGCATTGTGAGTCACTTAGTTGCTATTTAACCTTCTTAAATTGCTCTCTGAGCCTCATTATTCTCAGTTATAAAATGGGAATAAAAATACTGGCTTCATAGGATTTTATAAGTAACAATGAACTACGATATGTAAAACTCTCAATGTAATGACTAATATCTGTGAGCACTGTATAAATGATGCTTTCTGATGTATTTTTCTATTATATACTATTTTGATGGTGAAGATGGTGATTATGGCTGGCTTCATGGCAGCAATGTAAGGAAGAATTAGAGTACAGTTAAAGAGAAACTTCAGTTAGGATGAAGTATCAGTTTTCAGTAAGGAAAACAAAAACCATATTAGGTATTTCAATGGAGGGAATTTGAGGGATTTGGTTACATGGCTGTTTTAAGGGCTAAGAAGCCAAACGGGACAGTGAAGCAACCCAGAGATCAGCAATGGTAAAAAGCTACCACTACTCTTAGAGCTGAAAGGACAGAGAGAAAAGATAGTGTGACCTGAGCTCAGACACAAGGGTTGCTTGGTGGGAGCTGTCAGTGTGGAGAGAGGGGCTGACTTGTGAGAGCTGGGGCTATGGAGGAGAGGTGGTTACTGCTGGAGACACCACCTGAGGCAGAGCTAAGGAAGGAGAAGCTCCCTGGCCTTTCCACTCCAGTTGCCTTAGTCTTCACCAACGCCTCTCAGTGACTGAATTTACCTGGAAGCAAGATGTCGAGAGAGCCTGGAAATTGGAAGTTCCCTGTCATGGAGGATCTATCAGTGCTGTACCAATGGAAAGGTAGATTCAGATTTGAGAGGCGGTGAAGAAGTTCGATGAACAGACCTTATAAAATTATAGATGGTGAGGGGGTGTAAAGAGAAGACAAGTGCTGAAGTTTGTCATTGTGGAAAATGCACTGGTAGTAGTTTTAGAAGCTATAGGGAAACCGGGAGAAGAAATTGATTTGGGAGGGGAGATACTAAGCTTGTTTTTGGCCATAGTGTATTTGAAGATCCAGCAAATCTATATGTGTGAAGTGATTTAGGTAGTTGCAACTTTGGATCTGGTTAGAGACAGGGCTAGAAATACAAATTTGAAAGTCACTCCCATTGAAGTAACAGTTGAACTTTTTGGAAAAGAGCCACCCACTGATGATTTGTGACTTTGTGTAACGAACGTTACAGGTACAAATAATGTAGACCATGTGGTCCAAGTTTTGGCAGATCAAGAGATGGTGATTCTATCTGAAATTGTCAATCATGCAGTCCAGATGCCTAGGAAGGTCACTGAAGCCAAAACAGAAGTGACATATTAGGAAATTAGGGCTATTGGAGATCCTGGTGGAGATGAAAAATTGATGCAGTAGATGTGAGATAGTGTTAAGAGTAAAAGAATAGTGATGAAGCAGATGATGCCATCAGGAAACTTCTGAGTTCAAGTTCATTCAGGATATGCTGCAGGGTGAGGTGCAAATGAGGCTCAAGGTGAGGCAGACATGGATTGGAGGAGTCTCTTACTTGCTAAAAGGAGATTTGAAGAACTAAGTCCCTTTATAAGTTGAAATTGCTGTGGATTTGTTCATTAAATAAATATTTTTTGAGCATTTACTATGTGTCCAGCACTGTGATAGGCACTGGGCATAGCATATTAAAGATAAAATCCTACCACTTCAAGGGATGCACAGTCTAAACTATAGCAAGAATCTTTTGGGAGGGGTATCTTCTTAAAAATGTGGGTGCTGATCCTATCCCGAGAAAGTCTGAGTGATTTAGTGGTTGGAGGACAGAGGAAATGGGGTGGGGGGTGAGTCAGTAGAACTGAGAGAGCAGAGGTGATTTTGGTCCTGAGGGGAGGATTATTGAAAACCTGTGCCTAGACCACAAAGGCAGTTAAGAAAGAGATAGGAAAGAGACAGGAGACAGGTTCTTGACCCATGTGAAGGCAGGAGGAGTGCTGAAGAGGCAGGTTTTGTTTGCGAAGGAGGTTGCAGAACTAGCCAGCCCTGCAATCCTGTGCATAGTTTTTCTACCCACACCTTTGAGCTAATATTTAATAAAGATAAATATTTCAATCCACCAGGCAGACTCGATTATGGCATTCAAAAAATGAGATGATTATCACCTACTGTTTGATCGTGAAGTTATAGCTGTTACTAGCAAGCCACAGTGTTCCTCTTGAGGAGCTGCTGGTTTTGATGCCCTGGGAGCCCAGCTTTATCAG
Organism: Eidolon dupreanum; assembly: GCA_028627145.1. Lineage (NCBI taxonomy): Eukaryota > Metazoa > Chordata > Mammalia > Chiroptera > Pteropodidae > Eidolon > Eidolon dupreanum. The sequence continues at coordinate 23,117,417 of CM053513.1, forward strand.
AGCCCCTTCTACCACATACTTCTGGTCAGCTCAGTCTTTGGACTGAGCAACCGGCTTTGGTCACAAGTTCCTCTACCCATCAGCCCTCCCTTGGTTCGTTTGTGTGCTGTGACAAGTGGTTGTGAAGGTATGTCTTTTTCACTTTTCCTTTTGTTAGATAAGCCTTTTGTTTTAGTTTGTGTGGTTGACCAATGTTGAAAGCCAAAGTGACATGCATGGTGGCAGGGAGACTCCTGCTTAAATGAGCTTCCTGCTGTCTTCAGTTCCCCTAGGACCTGCGTGTGGCAGGTGCCACACATTGGTCATTTGGAGATTGCGGGGGTTTTTCCTTGGTCCCCCCAAGGAAACCCCAAATCATTTCTGAGTGACCCTCTTTTTCCCTATTTCTTTCCATTTGTTTAATGACTGAGATGTAATAATCTGTTTTGCTTATAGTTTCGTAGAAGTAGTAATAGCAAACATTTATACAGTAGTTACCATATGCTGGACTTTTTACTAAACTCTAGTACTTTCTAAGCATTATGAATTCATTGAATCTTCACAAAAAAATATCATGAGGAAGCTGAGGCAAAGAGTGTTTAAGTATAACTTGCTCACAGCTAGGAAGTGGATAAATAGGGTCTCAAACTCTAGCAGTCTGGCTCCAGAATCTATATTTTGGCCATGTCTTTCTTACCCGAGGCCAAGCAGTGCTAGATGCAGTTTGTTTGTACTTATTTCTTTGACTACTTAAAGTGACGCGTACATTTTGCCTCATTTGATGTATAGTTCTGTTCTGAGTTGCACAATTTTTATTGTCTTTTACTTCAAAAAAGAAAAAGATAAAAAGTGTAAAAGGAAATTACAGATGGATTTTGAGAAGTTGAAGATCTGTGGTCCCATTTCACTGCATCAGTACCTAATCTCTGTCTCAAATCACAAGATTTAGTCCTAGATTACTGAAATATTCCCTTAGGATGTCTGTGACAAACTTGACACAAAAATAACAGCAAGGGGAGGCAGACTTTATTGGGATTGCTTGTAGGGCCGGTACCTGATTTCTGTTAGGTTCTTGAAAGCTTGGCAATGTCTTAAAGGATGGGAGGCCCTCAACATGATCTAGATTTTGTTTTTGAGGACTCAGAATTGTGAAAGCCATCAGTAAAACATTAGCCCAACTAACATTTCCCCCTCACATGCTGTCCCTTTGCTTTGCATGGAAATGATTACCTTATTTAAAAATATAAAGGAGGAAAGTCCTCAGACCTAAGGAAGATCCTAATGAAATGAACATGTGCAGACCACGGCCCTTCATTGGGGCCTAGACTGTGATTGATTGTTCTGCAAGACTGTCTAAATCAGTAGCATGGTTTTGAACAGCTTGCCGAAGACCAATATATTTAGCATTTTGGCCAGCATTGCCAAGGGGGTGCTGCTGCTTCAGATCTGTGAAATTCTCTTTGTATGATAAATAATTATAAAGGGAACTGTCAACTTGAGCATCTGGCTGATGGAAAGACTGGCTTGAAAACATGCTGAACTTAGGGTGTATGCAGCCCTAACATCTGGTGTGGTGACTCGATGGATTTAGGAGGGAGGGAATATGTTTGGCATCTGTGTAGTAGGTCCTAGAATGTTCTTTTAAAGTTGTTTATGCTGGTCTCAGTTGACTCGTATCCTTTAGGAAATAAAAAGGAAACTGCAAAAAGGATTAATTAGATTTAATTTCTCTGGAAAAAAATCTTTATTGGTAACTTACGGTTTGAGATGAGAGTTTTCATGGCAATGTAACTTCTTATGGATTTGACTTCCTCCTTGAGTAGATTACACTCCAGGAGAGGGTTCAAGCTGAAAAAAGTACTAACATCATAAAGGTAAAAAGGTAGAAGAAAAGAAGAAAAAGAATCCCACAGGAATCATGAGAGCATTTGGCATAGAAAAGGAGAGGTAATTCAAACATAGACTGAAAAAAATGCTTTGAATCATATAGAAAAACATAAGTTAGTCATCAGTTTCTGCTGGATACATCTTGAAATTTTGAACTTTTGTATATAACATAAACTAAAAAGAGTACAAGTTTTATACCAGTGACCCGAAACCACAAAGTAATTTACTTTTATTAACATTAGGGTAAATACCAGTGTTTGCTGGCTTGTGGCTTGGATATGAAACATAAAAGAGGAAAAGTGTGTTTGGCTTTTTTCCCCCCAAAAAACTAATACAGCTGGCAAAAGGCAACATTTTACCTCACTTGTAATTGCCTGGAAATTTAAAATAGACCTTTTACTTTTTCAGAGTTTATATTGAAATTCCATCTTTACATGAAGTCAGTGAACATAGGTTTAATAGCACACACTGGTCTCTTGTGTGCAGTTTTGAGCATCAACGTGGCACAGCTCAGTTCTCTTGGGATGAGGCTATTGGGAGAGGGTCTGAGATCTTGAACCACCTAAAGAGTAAATCAAATACTGAACCAACTGAACACTCTTCTGTGCTGCTACAATCATTTACTCCCCTAGAAGGTCTCAAGGGGACTTGTACATACAGAGAACCAGTTGAGGAAAATTCACAGGTTTTTTTTTTTTTTTTTTTTTTTTTTTTTTTTTTTTTAACTACGAAGTTCTTTTCCAAAACCCCCAAGGACCCCCTGAAGAATTTGGGCTGATTGACTGAAGTGTCAACTATTTAAGATCTAGACATAGTTGATTTCCTAGAGGTTGATTTTTTTTTTTAAATGATTAACCTGTGCTTATGTTATCAGCTATAGCCTAGAGCACAGACTATGTTACAGGTATCCCGGCTTTTTTAAAGTTTGCATTACACCATTTCACTTTTAGTAAAGACCTACATTACTACCTGTTTTTGATACTGAAAGAAATCTGAAATATGAAAAAAGGCAAAAAGGAAAAATAACATTCAGAATTTGTTTGGCAACAGCTGTCATGAAGGCAGCGGTACCCAGTGCAACGAGAGTGGTGCTGCTAAACCTCTTTCCTGGGAGCTACACTCAGCATCTCAGCATCAAGACCCATAGTTATGAACTGTCTGTAAGCATCTGTGTTTTATCTTGATTTATTTTGTGCATCCGTTAGCAAGATGTTTCCTAAGGTAATTGCTTCTTTGCTTTACACCATTTCAGCTTATGAACATTTTCATAGGAACCCTCTACTTTTGAATAGCAGAAAAGGGAAGTGGAACCTGTGTCTGTTTTTAGGGCTCAGACAGAACAAGAGAAAACAAGAGAGGCTTCATTTTACCTTTGCCAGTAAATCTTTGATTAATGTCTAGAATCCAGGTCCTGAGCATTTTTAATTGCTAGAAATGTCTCTATTGGTTAATTGTGGCATGGTTTCCTATTAGGGGTCTACAACAAAAGTATCCTAGTGTTGATCTGTGTCCACTCCCCACTTCTGCTTCTCCCAATTCTTTCTCTTCACATGAGATCTTCCCAAAACACTAATCTGAGCTGCTACCCTTTTCCCAACTCTGCTTATATAGGGTCCATGCTTTCCATTATTCCCGGGATCAGTCGACATTTCTTCAAGTTCTGTACAAGACTGTGCTAATTCTTGTTCCACCCGCATCTCAGTCCAGGTGTTGAGCTCTGCTCACCTTACTCTCTGAGCTCCTGCCAGAATATTCTCCTTCGTGTCCTTCGCTCTTGTCACATTGCCTCTATTCACTGGGCTGTACATGTACCATTTCCTCTTCCTGGAAGGCTCTTCTCTCTCTCTCTTTTCCTTACCTTCTCCTCATTTTTCCAATCTCAGCTCAGGAGCCATTTTCTTGAGTAGATCAAGTCTCTTCAACCTCAGCTCTCTTAGCACCATGTTTTTCTTTTCTTGAACTGGCAGTAGCTGTAATTTTGCATGTGTGTAATTTAATGTATGTTTTCTCCCCTCTACATGCCTCACCACCATATTTCTCGTATCTAGCATAGTGTCTTTTTCATGGTGAGTACACAGTTATTTGTTGAGTCAGCAAATATTCTACAGGGTAAATCCACTCCTGCATCAAAGTGACCAGAAGCATACTCATCTACTTGCAGAATTTAGAAATTTGCAGTGGTGGCACCTCTCATCTCTTTGTGTTTCCTAGGATTTCTGTCTACTCTTTGGTGCACATTTTATATATACAGAACCTCAAAAAAAGTTGTTTTGGAACACAACCATACCCATTAATTTATGTTTGTCTATGGCAGTTTTCACACTACAAAGGCAGAGTTGAATCGTTGTGACCGAGATCATGTGGTTCACAAAGTCTAAAAGATTTACTGTCTGGTCCCTTACAGAAAAGCTTTGCTGATCCCTGCCCTAAATCAATGGTTCTCCACCCTATCTGCACATCAGAATTACCTGAGAAGCTTAAAAAAATGTCAATGGCTCGGCTCTGTCCCAGAACATCAAATTAATCTCTGGCTGGGGAAGTATTTCCAGCGATTATAATGTGTAATCAGATTGAGAAGCAGTGCTAGTAGGTTCTTCTTTCTCCTTTCTTGATTACTTGATGAACTTTGCTTCTGAGGCCTCCCAAATTTATGATCATAATCAAGGCTTAGAAACAGTTCAGTTGTTGCCCATCGTCTTAAAAGCCACCAACCTGCACACTGAAGATCACCACAAATTCCCAAGGAGGTAATTTATTCAGAGGCAAACAGTTCAATCTTCTTTTCCTTTTTCTTCTACATAGCTTTCTGTTTTGTCATTATGTTACCAGGGGCGATCTTAGTCCCTCGTTGCCCTGATGGTACTGGGGAACCTTGGTCCTTTTCACTGACACAGTAAAGATTACAGATCAGCGAAGTTTAGGAAAAGTAAGATTTATTGAAGGACATTTCAAGAGAGAAACAGGCTACACAGGAGAAGGCTGTAGCCTCAGAGAGGGGGGGGGTCTGTCTTATATCTGGGTCATGATGTGTGGTTACAAGGGTGGTGCTAACTGATTGATGTGTGAGGTCATTGATTGGCAGTTGGCTGTTATATAACCTATTGTTAACTGCACATGTACCTTCCCAGAATTCAGTTTGTTATAATGAGATTCATGAACTTCCGGGTGTATGTATGACATTTATAATAATGTTATAATGAGGCTGAGGTAAAAAGGTCAGAGTACTCCTTACTAAGCAAGCAGTTTGTGGCTGTCCTAAACTGTTTGCCGTGTTATGGTCATTTATTTCCTTGTACTCCAGGATGTAGGAGTATTATTATTTGAAAAATGAGTTTTTTTCTGGGAGGTACTAGGGGCGGCCTTTTGTGTTGGGCTGTCAGTGTTGTCATTTCTATGGTTACAGAGTTGGTCCTTTGCTTCCGTCTCTCATGGCTACCTCTTCTTTGTAATTTTGGACTCTTTTGGCAGTTTCTTGTTGAGTTTCTCTATCATCTTTTAGGTTGTTCAGTATATTTTTTCAGAAAATGCCTTTTATTAAATTCATCATCATCATCAATCATCATCATCATAATTATTATTTTTAATTTTGACAAAATACATGACACAAAATTTACCATTTTGACCACTTGAAGTATACACAGTTCTGTGGCATTAAGTATATTCATATTGTTGTGCAACCATCTCACCTATCCATCTCTAGAACTCTTTTCATCTTGCGACACTGAAACTTTGTACCCATTAAACAATAACTCCTTATTGCCCTTTCCCCAGCCCCTGGAAATCAACACTTCACTTTCTGCCTCTGAATTTGACTAATCTAGGAACTGCACATAAGTGGAATCATAGTATTTTTCCTTTTGTGCCTGGCTTATTTCACTTAACATTATGTCCTCAGTGTTCATCCATGTTGTAATATGTGATAGGAAATGTAACATTTCTTCTTTTTTAAAGCTGAATAATATTCCATTGTGTGTGTGTGTGACACACACACACACACACACACACACACGCCATGGTTTGTTTATCCATTCATCTGTTGATGGACACTCGGTTGCTTCTATCTTTTGGCTACTGTGAATAATTCTGTTATGAACATGAGTAAGTATATAAGTATCTCTTCAAGTCTATTAAGTTCTTTTGTGACTTTATATATTTGATCCTGTCTAAGGGGAATTTGGATCTGGCACATAGTCCTTATTATTTTCACATATTAAATGATGTTCTTGGAAGGTCAGTGGTCAGTAAGCATTTTACATCTTATAGCTCTACCAAAAAACAGAATATCAATGTCATGTTTATAGGTACCACTGAACTCAAAGGCCAAATAATATTTAGCAATGTCTATCACAGAGCAATGAGAAGCATTGACACATGCTGGGCATCATTCATACAGTGTCATGAATCATACTCTAGAGATGGTGCTTGCCTGGTGGCATTTGACATTTTGATAATGTTCATTTTTCCATTTACTTATCATGCGGTAAATGTGGCAGATCTTCAGGAGTCTGGTAACTCAATAGAGCAAACTTATAGGCCAAAGCTTGCATATTTGCTGTTATTTGTACAGGTCCACAGTCATTTGGGAACAATTATAAAACCTAAAAAGCTTTGAGAAGTGGAAGTTCTCTTTTTAATTTTAGGTTTAAATTTTTTTTGATTTTTCCTTTCTTCTTTCCCTCCCACTCTCCTCCCTCCCTTCCCTTTTTCTTCCTTCCATTCTTCCTTCCTTCCTTTCATAATTTGCTTAGTAGCAAAACTCTGACCTGACTTGAAATGACTTCAGGCTATTTATTATTTTTATTTATTCTCTTTTAAGTAACCATTCAAACATTTACCATAAAAAAATTGTGTTTGATTACAGAGTACTAGATCCCATGACGGTATTACATAATAGGCAGTATATACATTTTATTACCATTCTAAAATTTAAGAAATTATAAATTCAAGAGTTTGGGTTAAGGCTTGTAGTCCTGCATTATAAGATATGTTTTTTTCTCATTCAAATAAGATCAAAGTTGGCAGCAACACTCCAGCTAACTTTTGGAGTTCTGTTTACTTTTATACACTCTACTGTCTGTTATTTGGCCAATGTAGTACACAGGTAGCAGTTCAGATTTTTAATTTTGGGCATTTGTCTGTTGGATATGTTCATGAAGCTCATTTATGGAGAAACTCTTATTTTTAAGAAACTACAAAGCTGTCAAATTACCCTAGGAAGCCCAGGCAAGGTGTTTATCTTAGTGATTTTCAAATCCTTCTTCCCAAAAGACTCAGCAGAGGATTTTTCATCATGGCTTGACTTACGTATAGTCAAATGGACAGGTTTCCCCATGATATTTGTAAAGATGTCACAGGATCATCCTATGAATCCATTGAGCTGAAGACCACGATACCTCTTAGGAGGTGGAGAGTTAATAAGCTCAACCTCTTGGTAGCTGGACATTGATAATTTTAAATACCCCCTTCCCCACCACCTCAAAAGTCATACCATTCTGGTCTATTTTATGCCTTCTTCTTTAGGTCAGTTTAGATTTCCTAAGCCTTTGAAGGGTTATTTCTCTGGACTCTTCCACTCATCAATGTCTCCCATGTACTTGCCAAAATGAGAGATGAAGGTGACTTTAAATGTGGGCTGTGGGCCATGCTTGTAGTACCAGGCATTTTCATAGTGTCCAAGGCATGGCTGGTTGCATGTATTCCAGAGAAACTTTCTTTTTAGTTGTAAAATCCTGAAAAATCAGGATAATATCAGTGCTAGTTTTGAAAAGCTTGCAAAAAATCTGACTTTGAGTTTCCTTTGGCTTTCAGGTTTTGAGTTACTCAAAGAAATCAGGCTTATTTTAAGCAAAAGTCCCAGGATTTTGTGCTCATGTGTAACAATTGCAACGCTTTAGAGGTTTTTGAAGGAGAGCCAAAGAAGGGGATGAGGGGGAAGTGGACCATCAAATGGCAGCCCACACTTAGTCACCACCCAGATATCAGTTCACTTTTCCCCCTTCATGTTTTTTTTTCCTAAACCTTCAATGCCATTCTTCTTTTCTAGCCCTCACCTGATGATTTCTAAAAACCAATCTGAAGAGAATTATTAATCTTCCCACCATCAAACTTATCATGTATCCTGCATCTGTACCCATTTACTCTGCTTTCCTTCTGTTACAATGAATGATCTCTCCCTGCATATCTAAGGCCAGATCTAACCCTTGTGATCTACATACCCTCACATATTAAAAAATTTACTCTGCTCTTTCAATTGCCATCCTTCTCTTTCCTACATCATTGACTTCTCTTTTTCTACTGGGTCATTCCTTTAGCATGTACCCTTTCTAAACTGCACATCTATCTCCACCTACTTCTTCTTCATATCTATTTATTCTAAGAGTTGACTATGCTTTCCTTCCTTTTTCCACTCCAGTATACTTATATCCTCATCATTCTGTAGAAATTACTCATGTCGAGGTTACCTGTGTCTTTCATTGCCTAAATCCAATGGGCAATTCATAGTTCTTATTTTACATAACCTCTCAACATCATTGGACCATTACCACTGCTTCCCTCTTCAAACATTTTTTTCTCCCTTGGCTTCTATAACATCCTCATCTTATCATCCTACTATAATTGTCCTCCTAACTCCTTAACCATTCCTTCTTGTTCTCTTTCATTGGATTATCCTCTTTTCACTGACTTTTCATTGTTGACAGGCCCAGGGCTCAGTCTTTGGATGTCTTCTCTTGCACACTCCATGGATGATTTTATCTCATTGTCCACATTCACATATATATCTCTAGCTCTGTCTTTTTCTTTGAGCTCAAGTATATCTAACAGTTTCCCCAGTGTCTGCACTTGGATATCATACAGTCATCTCAGCCTTAATAGGAACGAAATACAGCTCCTGCTATTTTCTTATAAAGCTACTCCTCTCCAAATCTTTCCTATTTCAATAACTTGTAATATCATGTACCCTGTTGTTCAAGGTCAAAATGTACAGACATTCTTGACTTTTTTCCTTCGTTGGTATCTCACATTTGGTTAATTCATCAATAAACCTTTTAGCATCTATCTTCAAAATAAGCCCGGGATCTGACCACTTCTAATCACCCCCTCAGCTACCACCCTAGTCTAAATTACTGTCTTTCTCACCTAGCCTGTGCAATTGTGTCCTCAATAGTCTTTTTGCCCCCAGTCTTGCCCACTTGCTCCCCTATGTCAATTCTTCATAAAATCGCCAGAATAATATTTTTAAATGTTGATCAAATTATATCACTTCCCTGATCAAAACTCTGTTTTCACTGACTTTGAACACCACTGAGAATAAGTTCTAAGGTCCTTATTATTGCCTATAAAGCTATTAGCTGCCTCTCTGCCATCATCTTGTGGTCCTGCCACCCTTATTGGCTTTATTTCAGTGGTACATGCTTTTTTCTTTACCAGACAGTCCATGCTCACACTCACCTGTGGGCTTTGAACTTCCATTTCTCTCTTTGGAATGCTTTTCCCGCAGAAGTGAGCATTCCTCACTATCTTCTTCATTCAGATCTGATTATGTATCTCCTCCTTCGAAAAGTCTTTTCAATCTAAAATATCCCAAGTAGTAATTGATTCTTTGACACTTTTTATCTTGACACTTGTTTTGCTCTATTTTTCTTCAAAGCTCTGATCACTACCTTATATTGTATTATATGTTATGTTGTTTATTATGTGTTTTGTCTACCAGATGGTGCTACACATTTAGACCACATCCCCAGTGTCTAGAACATTATCAGGTACAGAATATGTGCTCTGTAAATAATGGTTGAATGAATGAATCTACTGAGGGACACAGGAAATAACATATAAATATTAATGACAATTCAAGGTAAATTACATTAACAATTTTTATGTGCTCTCACATACAAAACTTCATTTAATCCTTACCTAAAGTAAGTAAAGAGCTACAGTGCAGATATAGCTTCCTTAAACCACATGCTAGTTAGTGGTGAGGTAGTATTTAAGGCTAGATCTTCTGATTATAAATCCTGTCTGTTTCTTGTACAAAAGACAATAAGTGCTTTAGGAGTTGGAGAGAAATTTGGCTTACTAAGGAATATAGGGGCTAGTGGGTACTTTGTGGAAATCTTAAGAGTATTTGTATTTTGAGATTTGAACATGGTAGCAGACATCAGTAAATAAAGAGTGAAGACATTCCAGATATGGTAAGTGGCATGAGCAAACACAAAGAGGCATGGATATGTGTGCTGAATTTGCATAAGGGGTAGACTCTTATAGTAGATTCCTTGATCAGCAATCTAAAGAGTTGGGCTCAAGCTCGAGGCAGTAGAAAACATTTCAAATATTTTTAAACGTTTCCTTCTGTCTCGAGCTTGCAATAAGAGAATACAAATATTGAATTGTAATGTTGTACATTTGAAATTTATATAATGTTATTAACCAATGTTACCACAATAAATTGAGTATCTAAAATATTTGAATCAAGATTACCATATACAAAGAGTATTCTGAAGATCCTCCAGCTCCACCAACAATGCGAAGAGGAAAGAGGGGAGGAGATCAGAGGAAGAGGGAGCATTAACAAGGGCCTGGGTTGGAAGAACTTGCTCAAAAAGAAAGGGAGGCAGTTCTTGCTTAGAAGTAGAAAAAAATGGTGCTCAGGTTAGAGATGATTCTGGTAGCTCCCAACATTTTAAAGTGATTTAATGTGTGTGTCTGAGGATACCAAACTTTTCAAAGTAAGACATTCTTTTGAGAATATAAATAGAAGACTAATCAAGTTTGGGAGGTGGGATTTTGAGTAGTTAGAAATCCTGGAAGAGTCACTATGTGAAAGATAACAGAATTTATAGAACAGCAACAGTCTGATCTTAACTCAGATTGAGAAACGTGTTTTGAGCTCCTGTCATATTCTAGATATAAGTTCTTAATAGGAAAATATTTTGTGTGTTTTCGTATGTGTGCATGTGTGCGTGTGTGTGTGTGTGTGTGTGTGTGTTTTAAGAATGTGCTAATCACATTATGGTGAAATTAAACTGCTATGCATTGTGACTTCAGGCAAGGTGATATTTTATTTTAAAAGCTGACTCACTTTGAACTGGTTTTTAATAAATGTTCTAGGATGGTGGAAAGATCTGGGTGGAACAGTGCTTAATATTTCAAAGTGAGCACTTGAAAATCTATTTTTTCTTCTTGGTAATAGGATCTCTGAGGATCCAGAATTATTTTCAAACTGGTTTTTAGAGGCCCTGCTATCTCAGGTCTGTGGAACTGGCAAGGATTTTGATGTAATGGCTTTTGCATCTGGCATTTGATGATGATTGTTTTGAGAATTACTTGGTCATATATCTAAGAAATATCTACTGTTTATCCTGTTAGAGGTTGGATTTAATGGCCAAATGGCTTTATTTGACCCTATCTGTGGCTCAGAGCTACTTAATTGTTAAAATTCCTGACTGCCGTGTGCAATGAATTTGCAAAATTAAATCAAACATGTGTGTTTTGTATCTATATTTTGAAGCAGCCTGTGATCTGTTTTTATTACTTATTGATTCCAGCCCTGTGCTTGTGTTTTTGGAACTTCCTTGAGCTCTGCATACATCCCTCCTTTCTCACTACCAATCAGAGCTCATCTCTTTTTAGAATACCTCTTTAATATCCTACTCTCACTTGCCTTGTTTCACTTATCTGAACATCTATACCCAAGTACACTTGTAATTTTTCTTTCTTTAACTTTATGACAAACTGGATGCCTTTTTTTTTTTTTTTTTTTTAAATTCCCTTATGGTTTAAAATATCCTACATAGAGAAGGCAAGTCTGTGGGCAGTGTGCCCTGTTAGTTCACTTCTTTCCAAGAGAAGCAATAAAAAAAACCCTTTGTTGTTGTTGTTTAAAATTAGCTCTTCTGATTTTTAAATTTTGGCAGTTTATTAAAAGTTTTTTTAAAGTACCAGGTGGTCCAGTACCATAAAGGCCAAACAATATGAGGGCCTGTTTAGTCCCTCTAGGCTATGAGTTAGCCAGCTTTTCAGAAAGCCAGTTTCCTAATGCATATTCTACTGAACACTGGTCCCACCCACCAGAGTTTTCTTAAAAAGAGGTCTTGGTTAGATGCATTGGGAAAGAATATTTTATCCCCCACTGGAAGACCTCTGTGTACATTAGCATATTATTGGCTCTGAAAAGTTCAAAGTTGAAAAAAAACCCCAATATGTGCATGCACACACACACGCACACACACATATGTGTGTGTGCGTGTGTGTGTGTGTGTGTATATACACACACACACACACACACATATATATTTAAATTAAAAAACACAGCATTTTCAAACTTACTTGACCATGGAATATTTTTTCCAAATCACATCTCTCAGTAGCCTATGGAACTAGGATTCTGTGGGACACTTTGTATTAATGTCTTACTTTGAAACTTTTGGCACCCTCAGACACAAAAAAAGAAATGCTTCTTCTGTATTTCCTCTTTTGGGTAGGCCAAAGAGTCAATGTGGAGGCAAATCCTCATGAAATAATAATTTAATCTCTCTAAAGTTATTATGTGAAGAAAAAGTATTGTCTTTGCCTTTTCACTTCTCCCAATGCCATAAAATGACAAACTCAGTAAGTTTTGGTGTGAGTGGATCTTTGAAGAATCCACCAATACTGAGAGTGAGAAGAGGAAATGTGTGGGTTATTTACTGCATGCTCTTTGGGATGTTGGTTCTGCTCCTTTGTCTTTCCTGAGGTTCACCATTGTGTGCAAAGGCATATTCTGGTCCCATCACCACCACATGTTGCATAATGGATGAATCTGAAGAGGCTGAGGCAGCAGGTGTTCTAGCAATTTAAAAAAAGAAAGAAAAGAACAGAGCTGGCGATTGTTGCAAACAACATAAGTCTTCCCTCTCTTCCTTTTGCAAACAACAGCTCTCTGTGTCAAATCAGTAGTAAAATAACAACTGGTCTGCTTTGCTAGTTTTGTGTATTTATTACCTCCTAAGCAGTGTAGTCAAGCCTCTCATTTGGATAGTTTGTGTCCTTATGTTGCAAGTGAACGCAGTTTATCCCTTATTCTCTAAAAGGTTATTATAGCCTGGTTAATTGCCTACAAATTTATTTGGTTAAAAATTATATCACTGTACACTAGAATGGCTTGTAGACAGTTATGAGTTTTGCTATATATAATTCTTGGCTTTCCTATAAGAGGAAGAGGAAGAAATATGTTTTCAAATTCAGGATTAGAGAGAGTACAAGCTTTTGAGAACCTGAACATATTCCACAGCTAGAAAATATTTACCTTGGGAGGACAAAAGTTTTTATATTTGATTTCAAATGCTTGAGAAAGGCCTATTCTTACTGCTCCAATTTTAGAAATTTAGTAGAGACCATTTGCTTTGCTTTCTATTGCCTGCCTGTACCCAGGAAACTGGAAACAGCTGCCTGAAAGGATAATAAGATTTATGTCAGCAAAGTAGTTGTATCTTTCCATAAGATCTTGACTTTGCGAATAAGAGCATATGCAAATTTAGAAACATTAAGATGTTTATATAGTTATTATGCTTTGTTTTCAATTATTTGATAAATTCTCAATATCATAGATATTTAGAAATTAGAATACATTTGAAACACTGCATTTAAGCTCTTAGCTTCATAATGTACAGTACGTACTCAATGTTGTCAATAGGTTCTGTGATGTTAAGTGAAATGACATGTAATGAAATCAATTTTACGATAGGTTAATTGATATAAACAAGAGTTAAATTTCTGTGGCATGTCATCAATGTTATAATGAAACGACATTGAACAAAACGGTATTATTTGAGGACCTGTCATGTATGTAATCCAGATTGCGAGTTTGCAGTGGTAGTTTGGAACCAGCTTGTAAGGCTCAGGAGTGAAGACTGTGCATCTCATGCTGTGTTAAGTGGCATCAGGTTAAGCTTAAAATGGGCTGTAGTGGGAGTTTTTGCACCATGGAGACTGGCAAATGCTACACATCAGGGCTCCCCTGCTGGTATTAGTGAGAACCAATTGTTAAACATTTAGCAGAACACCTTTGGTTCTAGGACATCTCTCAAGATGATTCGATTATAAAGGGGTTTTAAAACATAACCAAAGACCTCTTAGAACATAGCATGTTTTGTAACAATCACACAGTTACCTTTATTTTTTTTCCCCTTTCTTCTTCTCCTCTATCTTTTGGTTAATAAAGTTTTTTAAGATGATATGTAGGCAGAAGTTCCACTTGTTGGTTTTGTTTTGGTTTTGGTTTAACATGGTTCTCACCTATTAGATTTATAAAGACTATCCTTCCTGTTTCTTCTTTAATCTCTCTGTAGTGCAGTTCTTTGTAACACCCCGAGGATAGGAGTCCTTCCTTGCTGATGTGCACATTGTACAGGAAGAGGTAAGGAGGTCTGTGCACAGGCCTGAACAATGTTCACTCCAGTCCTAGCCAGGATGATGGCTGCTTTCTCAGTCGGGAAGCCACCGAACTGCAGTCAGTGAGTCCCAGTGAGAATGACATTTCAGTGCACTGGGATTACCACCTGCTGTTTTCATCACAAACCAGCCAAAAGAACAGATTTCTAGCATAACACATTATTTGTAACTTTAAACAACCAGAGGAAGGTAGGTAAGAAATTTTTGTTGTTGTTGTTGTAGAAGTGCCTAATGGCCTTAATGAGGCATCTTCCTTCTCATCCCCTCTACTCCCTAGTAATGGATATTTATTTTTCATTCCATGGAGGGTCAAGATATACATAGGATTATTTTAATTCAGATTCTTTGGATATTTATGATGGTTTTTTAAATTTAGAGATAAAAATCCAGTGACATCACAAAGATTTTTATTTCACACCCATGGTTTGAGTGAATTGATAATAAAGTTACAGATATATTGACATATGTCTGAATTTGGAGGTTATTTTCTATTCTACAGGTTAAGGAAAAGGCACATTAAAGAGAGAAGAAGGTGGCACAGCCAGTGGGAAGTAAAATATTTATTTATAACTCAACTGATAACAGGGGAAAATCAACAGGGACACAGACATGTTTAGGCAGCATAACATACTGGTTAGAAGCATAGGTCAGGAGCCAGACTGTCCAGCTTAGAGTCCTGGCTTTGCCTCCTACTAGCTATATGAAATGGGACAGATTACTTAATCGTCTGTACTTAAGTTTCTTTATCTAGATAACAGGGATAATATAGTACTCATATCAGGGCCTATGCTAGCCCACTGAGTACCTCTGTGTCCACTTCAAAAGACATCTCAGGGTGGACATTGTGTGTACAGACAGTGGCTTTGTGTGAATTAGGAAAAGAGGACTCTTCCTTCAGAAGAGTTTGTGTGGTTTGACATGGAGAGCTCAGGCTGGCTTTTACCTCAGCTTGTCTCCTCAGCTGGGTGCTCTCATCTAGGGCACAATCTGTATAATCTGCTGTTGGTAGCTTTATTACCTTGGGGAGCTGAGGAGTAAAAGAATCAGTTAAGATTTAATAAAAGATGCTGTCCTGTTATCCAAATTGCAAGGGGAGAGGCTAGGGTGGAAAAAGATTCAAAGAATCTGTAGATTTTTGCAGAGCTCTTAGACATGAAGTGATTTTCTGGAAGCCCTTGGTTATTAGAAGAACTGTGGCTAGAACTTAGTTGGCTTGACTATTGGCCTCTTACCAGTCCTGACAAGGTGTTGCTAGACAACTATGTGATTCAAACATAGATAGGGATGAGGGGCACTATGGTCATTACCAACCCCAAGAGCCTGCCTACAGCCATTTAAATGGCAAACTCTCTGAAGACAATATATCTTTTATGTTCCAAAGCCAAAAGTACATTAGCTCCTTTGTCCAATATTTATATGTTTGTTTTAAAATACACTATGCAGGAGGCACATGTGTATCCCAGCCACCATTTTAATAATATATTTTATTATTAGATAGAAGTGTATTTCCTTTACATTTGAATGAAAAACCTTTAAAAGTGTTATTTTCTCACTATAAAGCCTTTTCTGAGTAAAACCAAATGGAAATGGCTTTAGTTACTACTGAGAGGAAAAAAGTGAGATTGAGCCACTATGGAGGCTAACAGTACTCCCAGCATGCCTTTAAAATGTTTTCAATTGTAAAATATTACACAATTACAGAAAACTACATAAAACAAATACATAGCTTAGTTTATTATTGAAATCACTGTGTCAAGAAGTATACCGTCAGTATTTCCAGTGAAGATGGTGGAGTAGATAAAGGCTGTGTTTGCATCATCTCATAACCACTTCACAATTACAACGAAATTAAAGAACATCATTGAGAATCGCCTGAAGTATAGCTGAACAGAAGTCCTATAACTAAGGACAATACAGAGGACACCACATTGAGACTGGTAAGAGGGATAGAGACAGAAATCGGCTGCTCCCACACCCACGTGAGAATCAGGAGGGATATCTTGGCTATAGAGGTCCCTCCTGAGGAGTTAGTGGTCTTAGCTCCACACTAAACTCCCTAGTCCAGGGTTCTAGTGCTAGGAAGAGAAGTCCCCACAGCTGCTGGCTATGAAAAACAGCAGAGATTGTGGCTGAATGAGGCAGAGTGCTGCTGGAGTACCAGGCATTCCTCTAAAGGGCCTGTGTGCTGACTCACTCACTCTGAGCTCCCGTGCTGGGGCAGCAGCTTGAAAGGTGCTAGTGACATGCAAGGAAGAACTGAATTATCTGGCTTCAGGACAAGACTGGAGGGGTAGCTTTCTCCCAGAGAGAAGTACTGGTAGAATCCATTGTCTCTTTGTTGAGCCCTACCCCCTCCAAGCATGCAGATAGCTGCCATATCTGAGTCCCAATCAATGTAGTTAACTCCATTTGCCTTACACTGGTGATTCACTGAGACCCCACCCCACCCAACTTATATGGGCCCACCCATGCTATTGCCAGTAGCTTTTCTATACAAATAGCCTGCCTTGGCTCATGCTGTGGACTTTTCTAAAATTTCTCAAAGTTTCATAAACCCCAAACAGGTAACATCTGACCTCAGCATGCCCCATGCATCTTTTTGAGCAGCCACAATCCAGACATTGGTGGCAGCTGGCCTTAGTCTTGAGCTTGGCCTCTCCTAAACACCTCCATGCCTAGTGCGGGTGGCAGCCAACTACGGATTATCTTGTGGCTCATTCCAAGTGGCCCAGGCCAGAGCACAGGCTGTAGCTGAACTTGGCCTGTGGCAGGGCCCCTCCAAGGAGACTCTGGGGTCAGCATGCCCAGTGGTAGGCTTCAAATCAAGCCAGAGCTCCTCCAGCTTCATCTTCAGACAAACCCAAAGGGCAGACACTAGAGCCCTGCTAAAGCTACTTCTGATCCCTAGGGTCAGCCCCTGTCACTGGCCAGTCCTCAGGACCAAGCACTCCAAAGGTCAGTCCCTCTCACTGACATGCCAACAGCAATCAAGGCTCAGCTACAACAGGAGTGCACACACAAACTCACACGAGGGACACACCTGCAGCACCCAACTCAAGTGAACAGGGAGACTGTGCCACTGAGCCCCATAGGATGCCTACTACATAAGGCCACTCTACTAAGACAGAGAGGCATAACACTTCTGACTAATACATAGAAAAGACACAGGAAAATAGCCAAAATGGGGAGACAAAAAACATGTCCCATATGCAAAATCAGGACAATGCTCTAAAAAAGAATAAATAAAATGGACACAAGCATTCTCCCAAATAGAGAGTTGAAAACATTGATTATAAGGATGCTCAATGTTCTCAGTGAGAACTTCAACAAAGATATGGGAAACAAAATGAAGATAGAAAACATAAAAAAGAACTAGTCAGAAAGCAAGACTACAATAACTGAAATGAAGAATACATTAGAGGGAATCAACAGTAGATTAGATGAAGCAGAGGATCAAATCAGCAGTTTAGAATATAAGGTAGCAGACAATACCCACTCAGAACAGCAGAAGGAAAAAAGAATAAAAAAAAATGAGGATGGGTAAAGGGCCTCTGGGGAACATCAAATATACAAACCTTCACAGCATAGGGGTACCAGAAGGAGAAGAGAGAGAGTGAGGAATTGAAAACCTATTTAAAGAAATAATGATGGGAAACTTCTCTAAACTGAAAAGGGATATAGATATACAAGCCCGAGAAGCACAGAGAGTCCCAAACAAGATGAACCAAACAAGAAAAAGATGAATCCACACCAAGACTCATCATAATTAAAATGCCAAAAGTTAAAGACAAGTGGCCTGGGCCACTTGGAATGAACCACAAAGCAAGAGAAAAGCAGTTACCTAAGGGAGCTCCCATAAGAAACTTGCAGGCCAGAAGGGACTGGCAGGAAATATTCAAAGTGATGGAAAGCTAGGACCCACAACCAAGATTATACTACCCAGCAAAGCTATCAGTTAGAATCAAAGGACAGATTAAGAGCTTTCCAGATAAGAAAAATCTAAAAGAGTTCATTGCCACCAAACCAGTATTACAAGAAATGTTAAAGGGACTTCTTTAAGAAGAAAGAAAAATTCAAAAATATTAATAATAAAATGGCAGTAACTACATATCCATTAAAACAGTCACTTCAAATGAAAAAGGATTAAATGTTTTAATCAAAACATAGGATGGCTGGATGGATAAGAAAACAAGACCCTAACAGCAAAGAGACTCAGGGAAACCAAGATGAGTTGATAGACTTTACTATTTTATTGCATAGTAGCTCAGGTTTCTGTAAGATTTAATAGAAATAAACAATTAATGCAGGACTTATAATAGTTTACTAACATTATAATAATTAAGCTGTAGTAATTTTTTCCAGCTCGAGTTTCATCCCTACCTTCCCAGAGAGCCTGGGAGGTAGGACGCTATCTTTCTCAAAAATTGCATTTTAGGAGGAACGGCTTCTAGGGACTTGAGAAAGACTGTCCTGGGTCATAAAATAGGAAAGAGGTCTTTTGAAAATATTTCCATCTCAAAGGATCAGAGAAAGAATTTACAGTGACAAGCTGTCTGAAGTAAATGCCCTAAGGAAAGGGGGTTCTGGGCTGAGAGGCGGGATGAAGCTTGCTCTAAAGTTTAGTCAGGCTGGGTGAAGGTCAAGGCTGGCTTGGCTGCAGGAGACTCACTTCAGTTCGAAAGACACACACAAGCTGAAAGGAAAAGAATGGAAAAAGATATTTCATGAAAATGGAAACAAACAAAAGTTGGGAAAGAAATACTTATACCAGACAAAATACACTTTACAAGAAAGGCTATAACAAGAGAGAAAGAAGGACCCAGTAATTTCACTTCTGTGTTTTATCCAAAGAAACCCAAAACACTATTTTGAAGGGACATGTGCATCCATATATTCATTGCAACATTATTTACAATAGCCAAGATATGGAGGCTACCTGGGTGTCCATCAATGGATGAATAGTAAAGGAAGAGGTGGTACATATATATAATGGAATATTATTCAGATATAAAAAAGAATGAAATCTTGCTATGTCCAACAACATGGATGTACCTAGAGAGAATTGTGCTGAGTAGAGTAAGTCATACAAAGAAGACAAAACCCTATGTGATTTCACTTACTTGTGTAATCTAAGGAAAAAAATAAAACAGAAACAGACTTATAGATACAAAGAACATTTTAATGGTTGCCAGACAGGTTGGGGTTTAGGTGGTCAGTGGAAAAAGGGAAGGGATTAAGAAGTACAAATTGGTTGTTACGAAGTAGTCATGGTGCCATAAAGTATAGCATAAGGAATATAGTCAATTATATTGTAATTACTATGTATGGTGTTAGGTGGGTACTACATTTACTGGGGTGATCACTTTGTAAGTTATGCAAATGTCTAATCACCACATTGTATACCTGAAACTAATATATTCTATGCCAATCATAATTGAAAAAAAATTTTTTTTAAAGATAACAAGTAGATTTAAATCAAGAAATAGAATTTTGCCACCCCGGAAGCCCATCCTGGGCCAGTGATAATTTCTTCCCCGCTTCTGAAAGTCACATTCGTTTTATATTGATCACTTCTTTACTTTCCTTTGTAGTTGTGTTGCCCAAGTCACCAACTTTTTAAAGAATTGGCTGTTTAAAATGAGATCAGCTTACCTGTATAATGGGCATTTCACCATGGTTTATTTTCATTTGGTAATTTGATAATTTGTTTCAGCAAATTCTAGTAGTTTTCTAACTTGAATTTTATGCCTTTTGTAATGCCAAGTACTGGGAAAGTAAAATTGTTTTGTGGTTGCTTTGGATTCTTAGCTAATACTTTTTAGTTTTTATAATATCAAATGGTGAAATCAATCAGTTTCTTAGACAGCTCTCTGTCACTGGATGGTGTGTTCTTGCCTGAGCCTCTAGTTCCAGTTCTTTGCCCCAAATCAGGAAATAAAGGGGCTTGACCCCTCCTTACTTCTTATCCTTAATGCTAATGTCATGTTGATTTGTTGGCTGGCAAGTGCTATTTCTGCGTATAAGCAGGTGAGAGAATATAAATGAACATGACGTTAGCATTAAGATTGTATATAAATAAAATGACTAATGGTGAACTAAGTGACGGTCATCAGTGGAAAAAAAAATGAAAAAAGTTCTCTTAGAAATAAATAAGGAGTAATTGGACAGGGTGACCTGAGTACTTTCCCTGGACTGCTGAATGACTTTTAGCCCTAGCCCCAGAGAACATTTCATTATACTTTGAAACATTCAAAAGAGTTGGGGGGGAGGGAGGGAAGAAGGAAAGAAGGAAGAAATTGGTTTAAAGAAACCTATATAAATACTACCTAGTCTCAATAATTGTTAATATTTTCTGTATTTGCTTCTTACACATACACACATTCACACGTATCCTTAGTAATTTTTTAACCATTTCAAAATAAATTATAGACACTAGACCCCTTTCCCTCTAAATACTTTAACGTTAATCTCCAAAGCATAAGAACATCCTCCTACATAACCACCGTGGCATTGTGACTCTTAATAAAGTGAAGCCCTAATAATACCAAATGACCAGTATATATCCAGATTTCTTAAATTATTCCCAAAATGTCATCTATAGAGTTTCTTTTAAACTGACATTTCATTAAGGAGGATACAGTGTAATTGGTTGTTATGTCTCTTAAGTCTTTTATTTTAGAATAGCAACCCTCCCCTTCATGACATTGGCATTTTGAAAGCCAGTTTCTTATAATGTGTTCTATTCTGGATATGTACATTGTTTCTTTATGGTCTCATTTAACCTGGACAATGTGTATAGGAGGTTTTCACATCAGCTTCCCAGTGTGATTTTGTATGCAGAACTCACAGACCCAGGTCCATCTGTGCAGTAACAAATCTGCCTCAGCTGTACTCCCTTCCTCCTGAGCAATATTTCTGAACAAAAAAATTGCAACTACCTGATTTAGACACTCCAGTTGTGGATTTTTTCTGTTCTTTAGATATGAAACCTAGGGGGGGAAGTTAATAGACCTTCCGGCCCATACTAAATGTCCTACTAGATGTTTCCACTCATGATTTCTAACCTCTAAAAACTTGTAAAACAGACTCCTTCATCTTTTAAAGATGAGGGAGCAGGCATAGAGAAATGAAGCTCAGAGAAATGATGTCACGTAACTCCTAAGTGTCAGATCTGAAATTTGGATCCAGATTTGCCTAATTCAAAGGTTTTATATCTCACTGTGCATGGTACTAAATGACAGTCACACTCATTTGCCAAAATTAGCCCAGAACTGACGTGTTTATGGAACCACATGATACCCAGGTAAAAATAACACCATTGCTGAAGCATGTCTCTGCTCCTTGAAATGGAGAAAACACACAAAGCCCAGAACCACTCCACTAGAGCATTTTCTTTCTGGACTGTCCTTTCTCTTTGCTCTCAAATCAGTTGCTAATACTTAGTTGTGTTAAAGCTCACTTTGAGTGTTGTCTTTCTTTGCACCTTCTGTTCTGTCTCTGTAAAGCAGGAACAGCTGGAGGATGTGCAAACACAGTTGCTGCTAAATCCATTCACATGTTCCTGGACTGACCCATTTTTTGTGTCTAGAGCGAAAATGGCTGCATCAGAGGATTTAATGCTCCCAGGGTGCTTTTGAGCATTGCCTGTATTCTTAATTAGATTTTTTTTAATGGAGTCTGTCAGTCTCTGGGCTATAAACAGCATCTTCTGGTTTTCTGATGACACGATGAAAATATAAATGGATTCTGCAGATTACATTTCATTATCCTCACTATTAAGCACTCAGAGCTAGTGCTGGAGAGGATCATGGCCTGGTAATGTTGATTAAATAACCTCAGGCCTGGACTTCTGTGCTGTTTCTTTGCCAACCCAGACTGAATAGATATAAGGAGCTACTGTTATGAAAAGAGAGTATAGCAACATAAGTACCACAAGAAGACGTGCCACAGAAGGTAGTGTTGCAGGCAGTGAATCCCAGGCATGGGTGAAGGGAGACCTGATTCTAGTCATCCTTGTTAATAGCTTGCTGTATGGCCCTGACAAGGCATTTAATTTTCAGGACATTATTTTTTGTCATCTGTAAAATGAAGGGGTTGGATATGTAACTTGAATTTATTCTGGTATAGTAAGGAAGGACACAAGATGGATCTATAGAAAGATTTATGGAAGCTGTATGAGAGATGGCTTGTGAAGGGGCCAGAGTGGAAGCAGAGTGACCATGAAGGTGGCTGCTGCAGTTACCCAGCTGAGAAATGACAGAGGCTTGGACTAGTGTGGTTGTGTAGAGACAGAGAGAAAAAGACAGATCTCAAATACATTTTGGAGGGAGGAACGCTGTTCCTTTTGATGGTTTAAATGCATCTCTGTGTTACTGGGGATGAAGATGGTGGTGACATTTGTTGATATGGGGAAGACCAGAGGTGGAAAACAGATTGGATCAGAGAACAGATGTCACAAATTTTGTTTTGATCTTAAATGTGAAATATTTATTAGGTATGCAAGTGATCCCCACTTGAGTAAAAAATTGTATATTTGATTCTGAACTTGAGGGGAAAAGGATCAGAACCATATATAAAAATGTGTGAGTTATCTATCATAGGCAAGATATGTAAGGATATTTAAAGGCAAGATATTTAAATCCATAAAAATGTCTGAGCTATTGTATATGAGATATTTAAAGCCATGGGACTGCCCAGGGAAGGGCAGTGTGTAGTTAGAAAACAAAGGAAAAGTGAAAAAAGGAGAAAAGGAACCATGTTTAACTTTAGAAAATGAATGAGGTAGAAGTACCTATAGCAGTAGAGAAAGAAGTGTTTATTAACTGAGGTAGAAGGAAAACAGAAGTGTCTGGTGGTGAGTGGCCTAGGAAAGGTATGTGATTAAAAAGGAGTAAGTGGTTGACTATCCTGCTGCTGATTCAGGTCAGAGAAGAAAATGCTTTTTGGGTCAGACAGTATTGTGATACTAGAATTTAAGAAAACAACCAATAAAGTATGACATCATTTAAGATCAGGGAAGAAACACCTAGAAAGGTATTGGAAGAGGGGGAATCATGAATGAGATTATGGTGATTCTAGTACTGTTGCCAATATTGACAATGAAAGTTGAGCTCTTACTATGGGACAGGCACTGTGAGAAGAGTTTGACGTGGTAATTCATTTACTCTTTAAAAAATTTTAAAATTACAGTTGACATACAGTATTATATCAGTTTCAGGTGCATAATATAGTGATTAGATATTTATATAACTTACAAAGTCATCACCCCAAACCTAGAACCCATCTGATACCATACATAGTTATTATAATATTATTGACGATATTCCCGATGGTATTTGTCTTTGTCTGACTTCTTCATTAAGCATAATACCCTCTAGTCCATCCATGTAATTGCAGATGGCAAGATTTCATTTTTTTTTTTTTATGGCTCAGTAATGTTGATTGTATACATGTACCACC
Organism: Eidolon dupreanum; assembly: GCA_028627145.1. Taxonomy (NCBI): domain Eukaryota; kingdom Metazoa; phylum Chordata; class Mammalia; order Chiroptera; family Pteropodidae; genus Eidolon; species Eidolon dupreanum. Next base: position 23,141,168 of record CM053513.1, read on the forward strand.
TCTTCATCTATTCATCCATTGATAGATACTTAAGTTGCTTCCCTATCTTGGCTACTGTAAGTAATGCTGCAATTAACATATAAATGCATATGTATTTTCCAATTAGTATTTTGGGTTTCTTTGGATAAGTACTCCAAAGTAGAATTACTGGGTATTTTTTTGTCTCTTGTTTACAGCCTCTGTTGTAAAGTCTATTTTGTCTTGTATGTATTGCTACCCCAGTTTTTTTTCATTTCCACTTTCATGAAATATCTTTTTCCATCCCTTTACTTTCAGTGTATGTGTCTTTCAATCTAAAGTAGGTCTCTTGTAGGTAACATGTGTAAAGTTCTTGTTTTCTTATTCATTCGACCACACTGTGTCTTTTGATTGGAGCACTTAATCCATTTACATTTAAAGTAATTGTTGATGGATATGTAATTATTGCCATTTTATTATTCATAAATGCCAAACCCTTTGGCCTGCAAAGTTTCTGTGAAGAAATCAGCTGATTATGGGAGCTCCCTTAGGTAACTGCTTTTCTCCTGCTGCTTTTAAGATTCTCTCTTAGCCTTTAAACTTTTGGCATTTTAATTATGATGTGTCTTGATTTGGACCTCTTAAGGTTCATCTTGTTTGGGCCTCTCTGTGCTTCTCGGGCTTGTATATCTATATCCCCTTTTCAGTTTAGAGAAGTTTCTCATCATTATTTCTTCAAATAGGTTTTCAATTCCTCACACTCTTTCTTCCTTCTGATACTCCTATGATGTGATGTTGATATGCTTGATGTTGTCCCAGAGGCTCCTTATACTATCCTCATTTTTTGGATTCTTCTTCCTTTTGCTGCTCTGAGTGGGTGTTGTCTGCTGCCTTATATTCTAAACTGTTGATTTGATCCTCTGCTTCATCTAATCTGTTGATTTCCTCTAATGTATTCTTCATTTCAGTTATTCAGTTATTCCTTATAATATATTGTTTTCTGACTAGTTCTTCTTTATGTCTTCTTCCTCCATTTTTATGTTTCCTATCTCTTTGTTGAAGTTCTCACTGAGATCATTGAGCATTCTTATAACCACTGTTTTGAACTCTGCATCTGGCTGCATCTGGTTGACTGCTTGTGTCTGTTTTATTTATTCTTTTTCTAGAGCATTGTTCTGATCTTGCCTTTGGGACATGTTTCTTTGTCTTCCTGTTTTGGCCACCTACTTGTGTTTGTTTCTATTAGGTAGGGCTGCTATGTCTCCTGGTCTTGGTAGACTGGCTATATGTAGTAGGTGTCCTGTGGGGCCCAGTGTCATAGTCTCCCTGGTTACCTGAGCCAGGTACTGCAGGTGTGTCCCTTGTGTGGGTTGTACGTGCCCTCCTGTTGTAGTTGAGCCTTGATTGCTGTTGGCATTTCAATGGAAGGGATTGACCTTTTAGTTGATTGGTTGTGAGGACTGGCCAGTGACTACAGTGGAGGGGCTGATGTGCAGGGGCTGACCCTAGGGAACAGGATTCACTTTAGTTGGGCTCTGGTGCCCGCTGAGTCTGCCCTTTTGAGAGTGTCATTTGTGGAGGTGGTTAGGAGTTGTCTGGTGTGATCTGAAGTTGGCCACAGAGTGTATTGATTTTGATGTTTCTTGGGAGGGGCTCTGGTACAGGCCAAGGTCGGCCACTGCCTGTGCGCTACCTTGGGCACTTGGTATGAGTTACAGAGTGGTCTGCAGTTAGTTTCTACTTGTGCTGGGCTTGGAGGTACCTAGGACAGGCTAAGCTGAGAACCAAGGCTAAACACCACCAGCAGTCCTGGGGCTGCTTAGCAAGAGGTATTGGGCATGCCGAGGTTAGATACTGTTTTTTTGGGGTGTGAACACTTGAGATATTTTAGGAAATTTGGCAGCGTGAGACAAGACAGTTCATCTGTATGGAAAAGCCACTGGAAGTGGCTTGGGTGGGCCTTCAAGTTTAGTGGCTGTTGCAGGGTCTCAGGGAATCACCAAGGTAGGGCAAATGGTGTTAGTCAGGTTGATGAAGCTTCAGATTTGGCACCCTCACCCCTCATTTCATGTTCCCATGCTTAGAGAAGGTGCTCAAAAAAGGAACAATGGATTCTACCAGCACTTTCGTCTGGGAGAAAGCTGCCCCTCCACCTCTTGCCCTGAAGCCAGACAATTTACTTTATTCCCATATGTCCCTGGTGCCTTTCAAGCTGCTTCCCCGGTGCTGGAGCTCAGAGCAAGCGAGTCTTGTCAGCAAGTTAGTTCATGTTTTAAGAAGAATGACTGGCACTCCAGTGTATTTCTTATAGGCTGCACATAGTTGTGTCTTGCCTTTTTCTCCAATCTGACAATCTCTGTTTTTTAATTGAGGATGTTTAAGCAATTTATATTTAGTGTACTTGTTGATGTGGTTAGATTTAAGTCTATAAAATTGCTAGTTGATTTCTATTTCTTCTGTATTTCTTTTTTCTCTTTTTTATTTTTGCCGTTTTTATCGTTAGAGTAATTTTTTATGGTTTTATTTTATCTCCTTTTTTATTAGCTATAATTTTTTATTTTGATATTTAAGAGGTCGCTTTAGGGTTTACAGTATGCATATTTACCTAGTATGTTGTAGATGCTCAGAAAATGTTGAACAAACAAATGAATGCCCTGGTGTCTAGGCTAAAGGACTGCTGAGAGCCAGAGGAATCAAGAATGGCCATCAGTTCTGGGCTGTCACAGTTTCTTATTTTCTAGCTTTTATTTTCCTCTTTTACATCATGTTATTATGGATATTGGCTTTAATTTTTTTGTCTTAGTCTTTCTAGGTTAGAGGTTTAAGTCTTCCCCTTTAATTCCCCCTTAATGTTTTAACAAATAGACAATTTATCCTTAGGTAGTGCTTTCTGCAGGCTTTTGAAAGTCTGTGGATTGCATCCTCTGGGTTAAAAGGGCTATGGCCTTAGCTTATCATGGCCACACTCAAAAAGTAACATCCTTATCAAGAAGAAGAGATATTTTTAAAGGTATTAGATAAGAAAAAAAAAACCTTCAAAGGAATGGTCTAAATTTAAGATTAGCTGATCTAAGCAAAACTACACATGGAAAGGAAATTCATACCTAATAGATTTTTCCCATTCTTAGAATGCCACCAATTATTTCAAGGCTCTTTAATATATAAAAGAGAGAAGAGAAGATATAAAAGAAAGTAAAAAGAATACAAACCACTGTGCTTCCTGATTAAAAAAAGAAATTTATGCTCTTTTTCTTTCTTTTTTCTTTTTCTTTTTTCTTTTTCTTTTTTTTTTTTTTTCTTTTTTTTTTTTTTTTTTGTAGCAAGTAACCGGCAGAAGCTTTGGTGATAAAGATTTTCGGACAGGGTTAGAAAACGGAATCCTTCTCTGCGAGTAAGTATAGCCTGTATTCAATTGATATTTATTCCAGAAAAGTTATTAATACTCTCCAATTTGTCATTAAAACTACAGTGTTTTTGTTATAAATTTATTGATACTTTGAATCTGAAATTGAAAAATATCACTGGGTTAGATAGTAAATATAAGTAGGTGAGGGAGTTGGTGTTCAGTAGGGGGTGGTAGGCACTGTGGCACTTTCAAACTAGATAAAGAAGGAGTATCTGGTAGCTGCCACTCAGTTCCAACCAGCTTTTACAACATAAGAATTTGAGCGCACATAATTGGAAGAATATTGACCAGATTGTGGTAAAAGTAGTGGCCTTTCTCCCCTCTACTCCTCTAACAAAAGCAGCTTGTGCCAAGTGCAAACAGTGCTTCTATTTACTCATAGCATCTTAAAGCATGTCAGGTAATTTACTCAGTGCGCTTGCTTTCCTGAAGTAGCTTGAATATATTTAATTTGTGCTGTCGGCAAAATTCAAATGTGAACAATAATTTCAGTGTTTAACTTTTATGTTTTGAACCTGGGCTATGTCATAGAGTGCTGCCATGATGATGGATTCAAGAGCTTTCTGTGAACTAGTTCTGAACATAAAATAACCTAGAACCTTGATACTTATAGATAGATAGACATAATCAAGGTGATAGATGATAAATATAGATGATAGACTTCACAGATTTCAAAATTGTAATATATTTAATAGGTTCTTTAATTTCGGTAGTGATTTTTTAAAATTTATTTGTATATATTCAGCTCTTATTATTCAGTCTGAAAACTGTGTACATGTGTGTAACCTATATCTTAGTCAAGATAAAGAACAGAAAGTTCCCTCGTGTTGTTTTCCAGTCATTCTCAACCACCTATAGAAAAGCACTGTTCTGATTTGTCACCATAACTCTGTCTTCTCTTATCTTGCACTGTATGTAAATGGAATCACATAGAATGCACTCCAATTTTGGGGACTTTCAGAATATTGTTTGGGACCCACTGATAATAGTTGAAAGAGTATTTGTTACCCACCCAAAGTCTGAAAATGGGAGGGAGTGTTTTGTAAAAACTCAAATCCCAAGCATAATTTCTCTAATGATTAGCATGGCCAAAGCAGGAGCTTTAGCCTGCCGACTTGAGCAAGATAGAGTCAGAGAGACTGAGCCTTTCCCTCTGTTTCAAGAGTATGGGTTTTAGAGCCTGAGAACTAGAACTCAGGTACTTACTTCACACCTTAAGTAAGGCAACCTTCTCTAGTCTCTTTTTTTTTTCTCTCTAAAATGGTGTTAAACTTTATAATTGTTGCATATTCCATAAGCTATTTGTGAATTTCAATAGGATCATGTGGATAAGGTGCCTTAAAAATTACATTTGCTATGTAAATGTTTATTATTATGCAGCACCATTCAATACATTTCATGTCAGTATCTCTTATTTCCTACTCCCCCACTGCCTTTCTTTCTTCAAAGAAATTTATAGCTCCTAATTGCTGTTTTTATACTGTCCTTCCAATGGTCTCTCCCCTCTTCTCATACTTATTTCTCTCACCACCTCTTCCCTTTATGAATCTAAATTGGGGCTCAGCTCATAGGTGAACTATAATTAGTTTAGCATCTCACCAGAGACAAGCTCAGACAGGCTCCTAACACTTCTCTTGTATTCTAGAACCTGCTTCTTCAATGAATCTGGACTTAGCCCTTTTCCTAATGTTAACAGACTAGCCCAAATCTGATATAATTTATGTCCATAATGCTCCCTTAACTCTGTTGCAGTCGGTCTTTGGTACCAATTTTTGTTTTCCTAACCTTTGGATTCCTAACTTTGGATTGAGTGGGCTTGTCTGAAGGCAAGGCTCTGGATCTAGAGACATTTGCATACATAGAATTTGTTTCTTACCTAGATGAGGACATTGAGTTAGAGGATGGATATTCTCATGTGTGCAATGGCCTTTTACAAACACACTGATGAATGTTATGTTTAGGGGCAGAGAAGTGGGGTTTAGGTACAGGCCATGGTTAGGAAATAGTATGGTTAGACAATACAGAGGCACAAATTATAGCAGGGGCTTCTTTAATACATAAAGGGTTTGTACAGCTGACAGCCTGAAGGTGAAACTGAGGAAACTGGACAACATAGGACATAGATGTTACTGTCTAGGTAGGTAGGACAAAACATAAGACAAGTGAGTTATTGTTGATAAATCCTCTAATCATGAGGATTAAAACCACTATTTCTATTTGAAGGAGTCCAAGGACCAAGGTCAAGTCCTGACTTCCGCATGGACTGCAGCTGGCAAACAGTTTGCTAAGTGTGGGATGAACTGCATTGGTAGCCCCATGCAAAGAAAGCCAGTAGCATGAGTCCCAGCTAGAGCCTTCTCAGCAGCCAGAGAAACCAGATGCAAACAAATTTCTAAGGGCAGGACCCACAGAGCAATAAGAAACAAAAACATGACCCAGAAGCTGCATGCACTGATAGCTAAGAACAGTAGAGGAAGAAGATTTCCCTCTCCTTTTTGGTCAGGGATGGGGGTATGGCTAGGTTTAATTTGAGCATATTCGGCTGCTGCAGACAGAGATTAGCAAGTATATTTTGTGAGACTTGTATCCAGAGACCAATCTGGCTAGGAGGGGGACTTGCACAGTTCCAGGCATGGGGTTGGTTGATAGCATGGGCCAAAAGGCTGGAAACTCAGTTGAGGGGGGTCTCAGGAAAGTGAAGATTCCCAGACAGTGGACCCATAAAGGTTTAACACCTGTCTCTGGAAAGTAGATGAGAATACCTAAAGCTGGGCCACTCTTTAGAACCAGAGAATTTTGTGGATACTGGTGATTAAGGAGTTCTAACCCATAACTGCCACTCATGTAGCAACATTTAAAAATATAAGAACTCTCTATAATTTCAAATTTTGAAAACTAGCAATTCAGCTCTTCTGAAGCTGGGGCTTTCATAACATACAGTTCTATTTTTTTAAATTATTAGGGCTTTTCAACTTTGTTTTATTCAAAATAGAGTCCAGTTAGTGTCCTGTAACAGTGTTATGACCCCAGCTGAAAAATACGTGAACAGCATTGGTGAATTCTTTCTTTTGTTCAACAAATTCTCATCGTTTTGTCTGAGTTGAATTGGCTCTAACTGTTGGTTGCAACTGTGGAGGGACACCATGCTCGTTGTTCACTAAAATTTTTTTAAGTTGTTTATGAGTCTGAAAAGAATTCACAGTTCTCTTCAAACTAAAGGGAATCTTCTCAGGCTAGGGTTTAGTTTTCTTCCTATCAGCCTGATTCCAAACTTACCTGTGGTGAATAAGGATACTATCATACCCATTTCACAGAAGTAACTGAGGCACAAAAGATTACATAACTTTGCTAAATTTATAAAAATAAAGAAGATTTAAATTCAGAAGTCTGATTTCTTAGCTTTTGCTGTTGTTATCTACAGTCCTGTGTCCAGAGCTGGGAGTTTAATGGGTAAAAAAAGAGGATAGGAAGTAGTGGTGGAATGGAATTGATACCTGAAAACCTGGAGTCTGAGGAGAAGGGCAGTACAGAGGATAACAACTGGGTCTCACTGAGTTGGTGGCCTTGAAAAAACATAAACATCAAGGCATAGTGGTCCTTCTTATGATAAGAAGGCAAGTTCAATAAGAGTGAGGGCATGAGAGGACAGGACACTGCGGTCAGTGGATGGAGGTTTCAGTTTTCTTAGGTGAAAGCATCAAAACTAGATGAAGACAAATGAGATTGGTGGAACTGTATTAAAAACTATAGCAACAGGAGAGAGAAAAGACTGGCACCTACAGGCAGCATAGAAGATGGAAATTGAGTAGCCTCCAAATTACCCTGGGAGTGCTTTTATTTTGCCTGTGAAGTGCAATACGCGGTAATACTTATATATATTGTATGTGGTAATACTTATATATAAATGTATAACTTATAGTAATAGCGACTATAAAATAGAGTGTACGTGCCAAATAGAATTATAGTAGATATGTTTTTGCTATAATCATCTCTCTCTTCCTCTGCTGCTTTTGCCAAGTAGTTGAAGTTTTGGAGGTTAAAGTTCAAAGAAAGTGAGACCTCTGCTCAACATTAAATAAAACATCTCGGATTGAAGTGTGACAAAGCTGCAATGTGTGACAAGTGTCATGCTGTTAGAAACGTTAATTGAATACTGCATTGTGTTCTTGAGGACTTCAGGGTTTAAAGGGAAGACTGCAAAGAACCATTCCCTAAGGAGGCGCCCCAGTAGAGAGTCGCTGATGGCAGCCATCTAATTCCCTGAACCTAAATCAGACCATTTTGAAATAATTCCAGAAATGAAAGTTTCTGACTCGTTTTCCTGACTATGACTTTTATTATTTAGATAGAACTCTATGGAATTTCATCTGTATCTGGGGCGGCAAATTATGACCCTTGACCTGGTTTTGTGCTAGCCTCCCTTCTTGGTAAGAATGGCTTTTACATTTTTAAAGAGTTGTAAATAAAACAAAATTGAGTTTGTATGTGGATAATAGAGCCCAAAATGTTTATTCTCTGGCCTTTTACAGATAAAGTCTGCCAGCCCATAAGGACTGAAGAATTAATTTTCGATAAAATTGTTTACCCTTAAAGTTAAGTCTTTGAGTTTGGGCAGCGCAAAAATGCTATTCGAGTAAATCAAATAACTTTTTACTAAGGGTTTTGTCAGGAATTTCTATACAAGTCACCCCCCCATCCCGCCACCTTTTTATTTTGAACAATTTCAAACTTATAGGAAAGTTACAAAAATAAGGGTTACTCATATACCCTGCAACTAGAGGCAGTTATTATCATTTTGCCATACTTGCTTTATATATGATATATGTGTGTATATGTGTGTGTGTGTACATATGGATCTACAGCTACATCTATATCTACATCAAAAGCCAGTTCCCTTTTACAAGAGAGCATAATAGAAGGTGAATAGATATGGATTTGGGAAACCTTAAGTGAAACCCTTTGAAATTGTATTACTAGACCAAATCAGCCAGAAAATGTGATTTCATATAGTTCAACCTAGTAGACAGTTCAGATGTTAGATGTGCCTCCTGTATGTTCTTAGGCAAGTTACCTAACCTCCCCAAGCACCAGTTTTTTAATCTTTAAAACAGGTATAATTGTACCTAATTTATAGGGGTGTTTTGAAGATTAAATGAATTGGTAATGTGTATAAAACTTTGTTTAGTGCTTGGAAAATAGCAGGCACTTAAATGCTGATTTTTCTCCTTTTGTCTATGAAATAGGGAAACTACTACCTCATAAAGTCCCTCAGAGATTCCAGCAAGAGAATAGTATAAAGTGCTTGGCAGTGTCTGGCACTTGGCTGGCACTCTGGATCACTAGCTGTCCTCATTTTTGTTGGAAATAGGCCCAAAGTCAGTTATGAATATGACACAGCCAATACAGCTCTGTGTTACCATGCTCCCATCAGCTGTCTCCCCAGGGCTGCCAACAAGCCACAGGATGAACGAATTGGGAGTTTACTTTCTAGCTTCTCTTGCCTAGCCTGTGATTGAAAACTGGACAAGTAAGTTTGGGTCTTTACAAACCTGATCATCTGTGAATAATGAGCTTTGGCTGGCAGAACTTGAAGCCTAGAGTGATTGTTTTGAAACAGAAACCTTGACCTCTCTGGTGACGTCTTTTCTTCCTGCTCCCTCCAGTCTGTTGAGGCTTCTTTCTCTGGGAAGCTGTCCCAGAACCCTCCAGGCAGAGTTAGTGGGTTCCTCTCTGGCTTCTAAGTACCTCCACCACTTCTGTGTTAGCACTGATTACAGTGCTTCACTTCTTTGTCCCACAATTATATCTGTGTTTAAAACTGTCTGCTTCCTGTGCCAGATTGAAAGCTTCCTGAAGATCCTTTCCCTTTATCTTTGAATTTTCCTCACTGGACACTGGTCTGTCACATAATACATCTGTTATAAACACTTGTTGAATAAAGTGAGACTAGTAATAAGATCTCTAGGCTGCCTAAATCAATGACCTTAGCTGTCATTATCAACATTATCGTCTATCTCTATTCCCTCTCCTGCCCTCCTATCTTCTCCCCTCCTTTCTTCTCTTTCTCTGACAACATACAAACACATGTGTGCATGCACACACATGCACACACACACAATTTTACATGAAGAATGGTCCCATCTCTGAAGACTTGGAGGTCAAGTGGTATAAGTACTCTCTTTATGTTTAAGGTGCTCCATGATCGCTCTATCTTCTTAGGAGTTATAGAGATGAACTTATGGGTTTTGTTCTACAGACACATTTTCATGGACTGCAAAGTCTGAGTATGTTAGTCTGCAAATAAGTAACCAATAAAGAATGTCTTAGTGGATTTTTGTCTCAGTTCTTATGTTGCTGAAATGATTTTCCGAAGATAAGAAATCCGTTGGCAAACACTTGTTTATATCATCACTGATGAATGAGCTGCTTGTTCTAAGAAGGAGGGTTGGTCTTGGATTCTTGTCCTGATTTCAGCATGAGATGTGGTATGCCACAGATATGTACTAGTCTCTAGGACAAGTTGGAAGTTGACAGTGTAGCTTTGAGACATTTTGTCATACAAAGGATTTGTTGGATATTGACCATGTTCTGCACAGCCCCAGATTAGGCACCAAGGGGCCATAAAAAGGGATACAAGTCTTGATTCCTGATCTTCCAGAGTTTTGTAATGTGCTTGGGGAATTGAACATGCACACAAAACGGCTGTTACAGTGTAGACCATTATATGAGTAAATGCAAAAGTGACCAAGATTTAATCGCCAAGATTTATTAAGTTAAAGGGATATTTTATAGTTTGGGAGAAAGTTATTGGGGAGATATTACATCAAGTGAATTTTACCTGAGATGAGAATAGGGTGAGGGAAAGAGAAGGGCATCCTACACAGGGACAATAGCAGGGGAAAGGTTTGGGGTGGGTCTGCTGTGTTTAGAGTACATCAGGAGACTTCTCTCCTTAGATCAACTCACCTTTTTAGGAACCCACTTACAAGTGTGGTAAGTTACTAGGATGACTAGTATACTATGCAATAAAATCATATAACAGGGTGGGTGCCCTGAAAAGTTCTGGAATCTAAATCCTGACTCCATATAGGGTATAAACCTCAGGTTTCCTTGAGGAAATGACATTTAGGTGGAGATCTGAATGAAGAGTAGAAATTAGCCACAAAAGAGGGAAGGGAGTTGGAAGTAGGAAAGAAGTATGTTATAGACTAAAAGAATAGCATGTTTGAAAATTTCAAAACAGAAAGAAGTTGTATGTATTAGAGGAATTGAAGAAGACTTGTTTAGTCAAAATGTAGAAAACAGGGAAGACAATTGAGAGACATGAAGGTGGATGGAGAAAAGAAGTAGGCAGGAGCAAGACCGCTCAGAGCTTTGTAAGCCATAGAAGGATTTTTGGTTTTGACCACCAGAACAATGGAAATGAGAACTTTGAAGAAGCCACCAGAACTTGGTAGGACATAGGGTATAGATGAATGAAAGAAAAGGGTAACAATAACTAGCATTTCAACTGTCAATGAAAAGCAAGGTGGGGCCCTTGAGCTGAAAGGGTCCTTTATGTTTGGAGAGGATGTGATTTCAGTTTAGGTAGGGTGAGTTTGGGATATAGACAGTCCATCCAGGGGGAGGACACTGTAGCCTGTTGGGGATGAAGGCCTAGAAGTTAACAGGTAAGATTATGGATTTACCTTATTCAAATTGAATTTGCTAGCCATTGCTGGACATCAAGGTCAAGCTCTGAGACATAGAAGATCACATCAAAAAAGAACAGCAGAACAAGGTCTTAATTTGAGGAAGTCTCCACCCCATGGGTCAGAGATGAAAGAGAAGCTCACAAAGGGGCGATCAGAGAGATGAGAGAAAACCAGGAAGTGTGGTGTCATGGAAACCAAGGGAGCTAAAAAGACTTGAGAAGCTGGAGGTCACCTGTATTGTGTAGCCCCAGGAGAAATCAGCTTGAGCCAGGCCTGAGAAGAGGCCTGCTTCACTGGTAGAATCAGACACTGGAGACCTTAATAGCCATCTCTGGGAAGTGCCAGTCAACCGATTATGATTCAACCTAATTGTTTAGGTCTATCTCATGTTTTTGCATTATTTCAACAGGCTAATGTTAAAAGACCTTAACTAACATAAATTACACATGCAATATTTTCCTCCACTTTTGAAAAAGAAATGAGATTAGCCTGACTCAGTGGCTTATATAGTTTGTCATTCAAATGAGACACTTTTGAAAGTGAAAGGGGGTATTAACCATTTGAGATGCTAGAACAACAAATGAAATCTGGGACTATCCTTGGCTAACTGGGATATATGGTCACCACAGTGGGATGTGTGGTCGACTCTAATGCCTTCTAATCACCAGTGCTTTTTTCAGTATTCACAAACCCATCCTTTATTTAATCCTCTCAGCATTTCTGGGGCGGGGGGCGGGGGGGGGGGGTGTGTGAACAACCTGGATCAGATCTTCCCTCCCCCCACTGTAGATGGTTAGCTGGAGACCCAAGGTGGAACCCAATGTGTCTTTGAACTCTGTGTCTAGAGCTCTTTCTTTAATCCAGATACTCACTTGAATCTGAGCAAACTTGGGTCCTTTTGCCCTTACTGTTTTTAGCCTTAGCAGAATAATAAGAATTTGATAGGCCTTCTATGTACAGTTCCTCCTTGTCTTTTGGCCAAATCACAATTGGCCTCCCTGACTTGGCCTATTTCCAGCTCTTTGGCACCAAAGCTTTTAAGTTCAAATAAGGACATTTCAATTCACTCTTGTAAAAAAGATCTCCTGTGAAAAGCTACTCCTTGTTTGAAGATTGGTCTGGCTTAAGTGGGGACTGAGTATTTCCAACAGCCTTCTGTTAGGAAAGATGAAAACAGATGAAGAACATTGAAAGAGAATTGATAAGACTCATGATGAGCAGAATAGACTTCTAGTGTTGCCTTCTTTTTTTTCTTTTTCTTTTTTTTGAATCCTCAACAACTAAACAGCTTTTGGTTCCTATTCAAAAGAAGGACTTTTAGCACAGTATGTGTGTGTTGGGGGTGGGATTTGCTGTTTCCATTCAAACTGCACTTTAGCATCAACTACAAGAGTCTACACAAGACTTTTGTGTACATCTGAGCATTGTACACTTGAAACATTCTCAAGCTCATCTATCTTGGCAAATATTTTATAATCCTTGTTAGAACTTCTTTTGCCTTAGCACGTAGTTTTACATGACCTAAGCCAAGTAGGAGAATTATAGAGTATCTTTTGATGCTTCCAAAAAATGTTTGAAGTTTATTTTAGCATAATTATCGTTCAGAAATCACCTCAAAATGTACATTAAAACCACTTTCCTCTTAATAGATGATTTCCTTCACCATATCAATCTGTGCCTTAATAAATTATTAAACTTCTGCTCATTTAAATCACAGGCTTCATCTTTTTCCTCCTGAACAAATTTATTATACATTTATTAGAATGATTTATTGATGTAAAAAAAATAAAACAGTAAGTTTAAATATGGGCTGTTTGTGTGGTAGAGGAGAAACTGGCCTATCCCATTACCTGCCTGTGGAGTTATATGCTATATTAGGATTTGCCTGCATTTGAGAGGATTTAGTAGCTCCCTAATTGCATTACCTTAATAATCCATTTTTTGATGGTCTCAACTGGGCTGCCAGGCTGGGTGGGCTGGCTTCCCACAATGAAGTGTGCAAACTTCCTGCCTCAAGTGTTTCATTCTAAATGTTTCCTTTGGTTACCCACCAGAGAGAACCTTTTCTTAAAAAGCCCATCAAAGACCCAGTTTATAAATGATTTCTTTTTTATAATTAACTATGCAGAAATAGACTTCTCTCTTTATGCTAAGGGGAAGAAAAAAGAGCAAAAGAAAAGACAAATAGAAAGTTTAGACTTTCTGGCTGAGTGATTAGCTGTACTGCCGCCTTTCCTTATGCCACTGTACACTCTGCCACGAAGCAAATGTTCCCAAACATGGCTTCATTGTGCCTGGTGTTTCTTCCCACAAGACAGGACGTGATTCAGGTTCCTCTGCCTGCCCCTGGAGTCCCTCACTGTCTGGGAGCAGTGTTTCTATTTGGCTCATCTGAACCATCCCTTTGGACTGGCCACAGAGAGTGATGATTATTCCTGTGATTCTCTTTGTGGTGCCCTACCTTCATGACTTTGCTGCATTTAATTCCAGCCATTTGGGGTGCTCACTTCCCTGTCCCTTTCTAAATCTGAAACCCACACATTGAGCACCTTTTCCCCTATGAAGGTACCCTCTACCTGCAGCCTGAATTCAGTGCTTCCTTCTTCTTCTTAGTGCCCCTAGCAGTGACAACCATACATCTTGAGGTAGAGGTGACAACCTTGATTACAAATGCTTTCTATTTTTCTGGTTTGGAAGTATTTTGGCTTTGTCTAGAGCAAGTAATTTGTCTCACACATGGCACTGCTCATGAGGTTGTATATTTTAACTTTCTATTAGATTATAAATTTCTTGACATAGTGACAGTGACTCACCCATTTTTTCCATGCCTAACAGTATTTGCACATGGCAGGAATATAGTAAATTTGGGTGAGATGGGAGGAAGGAAGATTATTTTATACTTTTTATACACTTGACATTATTAACATGTTTTAGCTAATCAATAAATGTGTATTAAAACAATGCTATATTAACTCAAAAAAGATCACAAACCTAAATGCAAGAGCTAAAACTATAATTATTAGAATAAAATACAGAAATATATCTTTGTGACCTTGAATTAGACAGTGGTTTCCTGCATATAATATCAAAAGTATAAATGATAAAAGACAAAAATAGATAAATAGGACTGTATAAAAGTTAAAAGCTTTTGTCCTGTAAATGGTATTACCTCCCAGCTCATAGTGTGAGAGAAAAGATGATGACATTTGGAAGTCATATATCTGAGAAGGAATTTCTATTTAGAATACATAAAAAAACCCTTATAACTCAATAATAAAAACATAAATAATACAATTAAAAATGAGCAAAGATATCTGAAAAGATAGTTCCCTAAAAAGATATAAAAATGGCCAATAAGCACATAAAAAGATGCACAACATCATTAGTCTTTAGAGAAATGCAAATTAAAACCACTGTGAGATACTACCCCATATCCACTAGAATGGCTATAATTAAAAAGGAAAGCAGTAAGTATGGCAAGGGTGTGGAGAAATTGGAACTTTCACACATTGATGCTGGGAATGTCAAATGGTACAGCCACTTGGGTAAACAATTTGGCAGTTCCTCAAAAAGTTAAATATTAAGTTACAATATGTCCCAGCAATTATACTTCTGGGTACATATCTAAGAAAAATGGAAACATATATTCAAAAAAACTTATACACAAATGTGTATGTTACAACAGCATTATTATAATAACCAAAGGATGGAAACAACCCAAATGCCCATCAACTGTTGAATAGATAGATAAAATGTGGTATATTCATACAATGCAATATTATTTGGCCATAAAAAGGAATTAACTACCAATATATGCTATAACATGGATAAATCAAAACCATTACACCAAGTGAAAGAAACCAGTCACAAAAGACCACATTATATAATCCTATTCATATGAAATGTTCAGAATAAGCAAATCTATAGAGACAGAATGTAGATTAGGGGTTGTTTAGGGCTAGGGGTTGTTGATGGCTGGAATGAAGAGTTAAAGATAATGGATATTGGGTTTCCTTCAGGGGGAAGGAAAACTAAAATTAGTTTGCATTGATGTTAGCATAATCCTGTGAATTTACAAAAAAAAATTGGATTCTTCACTTTCAGTGGGTGAATTATATATAAATTACATCTCAAGCTGTTAACAGACACATACTCACAAGCTATGGTATTTAAAATTTTACTTCAAGATGTTTAAAATGCCCTCTAGAAGACTCATTTCAAATATTGTTTAGTGCATTTCTAGATGCACTATTATCATATAGTAATGTGCTGCCAGTGTTTTAGAACTTCATTGAAAAGAACATACTACAGATTGATATTTATAGTTTGTCTGCTTCCAAAAAAAGATGTAAAGAAAATTATAAAACTCAAACTCAAACTCAAAGACACATTCA
The DNA here is from genome assembly GCA_028627145.1 of Eidolon dupreanum. Lineage (NCBI taxonomy): Eukaryota > Metazoa > Chordata > Mammalia > Chiroptera > Pteropodidae > Eidolon > Eidolon dupreanum. The sequence continues at coordinate 23,156,620 of CM053513.1, forward strand.
TTAAGATCAGGAAACATAACATTAGGCAAAGAAAGGTCACAAAATGAGGTAATGAAGAAACTTGATTGCTTAAATACTACAGTTTTTCTTAACTAAAAGCTCCTTTCCTACCACAGATGAAAAGGCTTTGCTTTTAGTCTCATTCTTTGTCAGAGCTTCTGGCCTAAAGAACACATTCTCCATTCCTCTAAGTCGACATCTTGTATTTCTGCTGTATACCCATGGAGTAGAATAATGTGTACTGCCCAAGGGAAAGCAGCCATGGTGTCCTCCTGAGCCCCTTTCTCATTTGTGTGTCCCGTGGAACATCAAAAAGAACCTAGAGACTTTACTGCCTCCTTTGGGATCAACCAGCTCCCAACCTGTCCTTTAGAGAGGAACAGAGTGACTCCATTCATTTCCACCCCCCATCCCACAGACCTACAGGAACTTAGTGAAATAACAGTAGTTTATGGGAAAGAGCTAGAAGCCTGTCCAATGATCCTTGTTGGTGTGGTTGCTTAAACCCACCTTTAGTCTTGGTGCTGAGAAGATGGTTCAGATGTGATTCACAACAACGGAAGTTGTAAAATTGTTTATGGACCTGAAGTCCATTGCAATTTCAAAACTGATGTTTTGGGCTTCCCAATACTTTGCAATTGCTGTTCATTTTATTATCAATTTACTCAGCAAACACAAATATAGGTGCTACCAAAAATTGGCCCTTGCAGGAAAGCTGAGGTTACAGAGAGGACTAACCCTTTTCCAGGTAGGGTAGTTGGACAGTTTCTGTGATGTGTGAAAAATAGGGAAGCCAAAGAGTGTTGGGACCTAGAGGTGAGAGATTCACTCTCTATCTAGGAATTGGCTCAGAAGGTACTATTTAAGCCGGGTTTTGAAGGATAAGTAGGTGTTTGCTAGACCACAAAAGGGATGGGGAGAGGCTTGTAGAAAAGACAAGTCAGACAGAGGGAGCAGCAAACATGTGAAAATGCTTAGCAATATGATGGAGTTTTTCATCCTCACGGAAAGAATCACGGCCAGAACCTAGGATGAAATGCGGCAGACTGGAGATGAAAGGTGAGTATCACGTGGGTTTGAGAAAAGTCTTGACTAGCACATTAAGGAGTTTCAACAGCATCCAGTGAGCAAAAGGCTGACAGCAAAGGCTCTAAACAGAAGAGCAATGGGATTAGGTTTATTTTTCAGAAAATTACATATGTTGGCGTGGGAGACTTTTAATTACTTTCTGCTGTACACCAAACATAAATATTTGAATAAAATGCTATGGCAAGGAGAAGCAAAATTGCTTCCTACACTTGTCTTGCCATCTCCATTTTTAGTTTACAACCTTACTATCTATGTCCTGTGTTTCTAAAGTTCTTTACCAAGTCACTCATTTTCCAAGTCAAGAACTCGGAAGTTATTTCCCCATAGAACTAGTGTTCTTCACAAAGTCTTAGGTAACCCATACCAGATCTGAGACAGTGTCAGTTCCATTGTAGAACCCAGTCCCCTGATGGGGTCTAGGCTTAGTGTGGTGCTTGGTGTAGGGCATTTAATAACAATATGTGGCATGAATAGGAAATTGGTTTAGAATTCTAACCAGCCACATTAGTAGTTGACCTCTTCTTTCTAGGAGAGCAAAGAGGCTCTTAGCTCTTGGCCTTTTCTCATCACCCTCAGGATGGCAAGTGAGGTGGGGAGATAAGAACCTTAGCAAGAGTTAAAGGATAGCTAGACTTTGGCAGGGAGATAGGACCAGAGGCAGCTGTGGGCAGTGCTGCATTGTAGCCAAGATTGCACTTGGAGGTTCTTACTACTGTTGCTTTTGCTTCATTGGCATCCTCCCTTCCTTTCTCCTCATCCCCAGCTTTAGAGACTACACCCATGTAGGCCTGCCCTCCAACAGGACTAACTGTCTCATTACCTCACTTTTGTCCTTTCATCTCTCTCAGCTCCCAACCTAGATTGAGCCACAGATAGAATGTTTGGGAGGAGAAGGGAGCCATTAATTGACACATCACATTTCCACTTCTGGAAAGGACTGGGGTTGAACCCTTCTTGGAGGGGAAAAGGTGATAATAATGGCTGCCATTTATGAAGCATGTACTATACACCAGGCCTGTGCCAAGTGTATTACATGTATTGTTTCACATTCTCATGCCATGACTAGTAAGTATTATTGTCCCCACTTTACAGAGGGGAAACTGAGGCTTGTAGATGTTGAGCAAATACTTAAATAATCTCAACTCTAGTAAGTTGTAGAGTTGAGATTTGGACTCAGGTCTTTCTGTCTCAGGAGGCTCTTATTTACTCATAGAATTTTATGGGCCCCAATTCTGGAACTCTTGGCTCTGAGCACTTCTTGCTGAAGGAGTGTGGAGAATGAGGAGCTGGCTGCTTACCTCACTCAAGTCTGGATACAGAAGCTTGCAGAGCCACATCACAGCAATTTCACATTCCAAGTTATCTTTCCACCCTCCTGACGGTAAACCCAGCAATGCCGTGTTTTAGCTGTGCAAAATACTAATTACAATCATTTATCCATAATTACTATGTAGCACAATGATGATTACACATATCATTGCCCTTGTCAGAGTAACTTTAGTCTCAATTTTATTTGGTTATATTGAATTCTGTTCATGTATTGCCAGCTTTAATGGTTCATTGATTACAGTTCATCTTAAACTTGTAGCTTATAAAGCAGGGAGAACCTTGAGTGGGAAGCACAGTGGAAAAGGCAGTTTGGGGGTGAAAAGGTTTGATTACCAGGTGAAGGCATCAGGAAGAGTCCTGTAGGCACTCAGAAGCCTGGAATTCATTGCAGGGTGTGGGGGAGATGGGGGAAGCAGCATAGCCAAACGCAGCATGGCCAAAGGGGTTAGGTGGGGTAAGTTTGTATGTGGTGGGCAGGTTGATTAAGACAGCACAGATAGGTGGCTGGAGATTAGTTACTGAAATGCAAAAAGTAAAGCATGATAAGCAAGCCTTCTCAAAAGTAGAAACCTCAGTTATGTGCCTGGTGACAGTTTCCTTTATTTTCTTGATTTTTCTAATCCAAAAATTCTATAATTTTCAGACAGCAAGAATGATCATGCAAAGGTTGGCTGCCTGGGAGAGAAATTGAAAATGAATCAAAAGAACTCCAAGATAGCAGATAATTTCTTTAGGTTCCCTTCCATGCTTATAGATTATTTCTTTAGTTTTTTTTTTTTTTTTTTTTTTTTTTTTAGTATAAAGAACAAAAGTGATATATAAGAAAGGTTTCTTCTCCCCTCACAAATGTAGGAAAATAAAAACAGGTACATTTGTTTACAATGTCCCAAATTTTAGCTCTTTTTCCTCCCGCTGCCTTCCTGGCAAGACACAGGGCAAAGGATATGCCCAGGTGTTTAATTCTGCATTTGGGAATAGGGTTTTCTTAGGTACAGTTTGGTAAAGCAAGACCCTCTTTTATTGGAAAAAAAAAAAAGATCTCCTGGAGAGCCATAATAGTTAAGATAATACTGGGTGCTGGAACTTTCTTAACTCTTGGTGGTTTAATACAGTAGAAATGTATGTCTCACTCTCACTGTAGCCCTTTGACAGGAGTGAAGGGTAGGAACTTCATCCTTAACACTTGACAGATCTTCCTTGATGCCAACATCTAATTAGTAAATGGGAGAGGAGATAAAGAATGGAGAATTGCCTGGAAGAGGTTTTAGGAAGAGGCCTGAGTGTGATATATATTACTCTGCCCATTGGCTAGAACTCCATTGGCCAGAACTCAAGTTATATTGCTACAGAAAATTGTTAAGGAGGTTGAGAAATGTAGCCTGTGTGCCCAGGAGGGAAAATAGACAGGTTTGATGAACAGTCTCTGCCACAGGAGCTTCATTAGAATAATAACAGCACTGCTAAGCTCAAAGAATTCAGTTAGGCCCAATTCTTAGAATTTCAAGTTTTTGAAGACCTTCTAAAGCTCTTATGATTTCTTCTTTAGGCATATTCAAGGCAGGTGGCTTAATTCAACCTATACTTCACAAATTCTGGACAATTCATAACACCCCTCAAATATTTGGTAGATATTAATGGCGGTAATTTGCATTCCAACACTATTTTGTTCATATGAAACTCCCCTTCAGGTCAGGTTTCACTTTTGTCCTTATTTTAATCCATTTTTCTTGACCTCAGAAGGCTTATTAACTTCCCTGCTTTCGCCAAGGCAACTCTGAAAAAAAAAAAAACCTTTAAAAATGACATCTGTAACAGGTTTATGGTCAAGGTTAAATTGATCTCATGCTTAAGTTAAAAAATAGTTGCCATGTTAGATTAAATGAAAAAGCATATGCCTTCATCCAGGATACATAGTGAAACCGAAAGTGACCAAGGAAACCACATAGAAAAGCACTACTGAGCTAAATTAAAAGGGACACAAAGTAGGTAATTTAGTGATTATAATTGCCTATTGCAGCTGTATAAACCAAGCTAAATGAGATGATGATGTAATCTTTTGTTCCAATGACTAAAATGATTTCCCATGAGATTAAGCATGAATTTCCCAACCCTGTGTTCAAGGTCCAGATAGTTCTCTGCTCTCTCCCCCAAACTCCAGGATAATTATTAGACTTGAATTTCTGAGTCAAATGGCTTGTGGAGTAAGCTGAATTTTACAATTCTTTTAAAATTTTACCTTTAATGTTTATATTACAGTCCAATAACAAATAAACTGCTTATTGGTTTAATTCCTAATGTCTGGATTGTCTTGTAATACACCCTTTGTAGCAGTATTCTGTGTTTTGCCCCTTGAAGAACTATTAAATTGGCTGCTGGAAGAGTCAGTCTGCAACTGAACCTTTCTGTCCCAGAGTAGGGATTTGAGATTTATTTATTTTAATTGGAGATAAAAACAAATGTCTTAGGTTTGTATTTTATAACCATTAAACAGTGATTGAGAGGCTACCACAGGCTGGATATTAGGTGTCACAAAAAGCTATTAAATGCAACCTGTGGACTAATTGGAACACCAGCATCATTCCTGGGTGTCTCAACAATTATTTCTTTAAGGAATCGAATCTTTAATCTTTTAAGAACTGTATTCTAAAGAATGTGTGCAGAGCATGTCTTCAGTTCACCTTGTCAAAAACTCAATATGACTGTGCATTCAGTGGTATGACACTGAGCCACATGTGTGTACAGTCTGGTCTTCGTGTGGGTTTTAAACCTAGTATTGAGCATGCCCCATGAGGGAGAGACGTAAGCTCTGTCCTGTCTTCCTTTGTGTTCCTCATACCCAGCTTCAGGCCAGAACATTATGCAAGGTTGATAAATATTTGTTGAGTACATGAAGGAACATATGGGATACCTTTCTTGAAATAGCTCACAGTATGTTTTAGATTTAGATATGAATTTAGTAGACACCATTTCATTTGTATCATTTAAGAACCACATGTATTTTTGCTTACTTTCAATCTCATTAACTTTTTTCATAATTGAAGGTTATCCAAGATCATAACTTTTCTTCCTGTTTCTAGTCGTTCCTCACCAGACATGTATTAGGCAAGCTATACAGTTTGTAGACTTAATTCATTTATGGGAAATTTTTATCCAAAGGTGGCCAGAAAAAGAAAATAAGTAAAACTTATTTTAGTCTTTGGCAGGTGGCCAGTGGAAAAGTTGAAACTAAAATAACGTGCTCTTACCTAGCAAAAAAGGGACATGCTCAGTATAATAAATGAGTATAAATATGTGAGTTTCCATTTACTAAATGCCAGCAACACATTGTCCCATTCGCTTCTCACAACAATCCTGGACAGAAGGTGTGTTTGTCAAATCCCCATTTTATTAAAGGGAAAACTGTGACTCTGATCAAGTGACTTCCCAGTAGCTAGCAGTTAATGCACATTGTATTTACCTGTTAAAACCTAGACTGCTTACTTCAAATTGACTACTTTCCTCATAATTAAGCCAAATATTACAAGTTATTCATCATGTTTTATTTCTGTGTTTTCTGATACCCATGATTTTTAATAAGCAAAAAAATTCTGTATACATATGGTTGTAAATTTCTTTTTTTACCTATTTGCATGTGGTGATGATTTAAAATTATAAATCACATTATCTCAATCTCTGTCTTTAGAATCTTCTGATGTACTTCTGAGTACATTGTATTTAGAAAATAATCTAGATGCCTTACCTGGGAGTGGACTTTGCTTATACATTGTCTTTCATGGCAAACATTTCCTTCCATTCTCTCTGCTTGGCTACATTGGCCCTCGAGTATACCAAACCCACCCCTTCCTTCAAGCCTTTCTACTAACTTGGAACTCTTGAAATCTCTCCTTGCCTAATACCTTTGTATAATTCCATTGTTTTCTTAAGTGTTACCTCACAGAGCAGCCTTCTGACTACCCAATTAAAGTACTGCCTGCATGGCCTGTTACTATGCTTTCCCAGTGCTTATGCCATCTTAAATTTTCATCTAGTTTATTTACTTGTTTATTTTCTGTCCCTCCCACTGCTTTACCTATATCAAGATGGTAAGTTCTACACAGAGAGGCTAATAAAATGAGAAAACAAAGAAACATGCCACAAATGAAACAACAGGAGAAAACTCCAGAAAATAAGCTAAATGAAATGGAGGCAAGCAACCTACCAGAGACAGAGTTCAAAATAATGGTTATAAGGATGCTCAAAAAACTTAGAGGGAGAATTCATGAGCACAATGAGAACATCAACAGAGAAATAGTAAGCATAAAAAAGGACATAGAAACCTCAAAAAAGAACCAGACAGAAATGAAGAATACAATAACTGAAATGAAGAATACACTGAAAGGATTCAACAGTAGATTGAATGAAGGAGAAGACTGAATCAGAGATTTGGAAGACAAGGTAGCAGAATACACCCAATCAGAACAACAAAAAGAAAAAAGAATTTTAAAAAATGAGGGTAGTTTAAGAGACTGCTGGGACAATATAAAACATAACAATATCCAGATCATCGGAGTACCTGAAAGAGAAGAGAGAAAGCAAGGGACGGAGAATATATTTGAAGAAATAATAACAGAAAACTTTCCTAACTTGGCAAAGTAATTAGATATACAAGTTCAGAAAGCACAAAGAGTCCCAAACAAGAGGAATTCAAACAGACCCACACCAAGGCACATCATCATTAAAATGTCGAAGGTCAAAGACAAAGAGAGAATCTTAAAAGCAGCAAGAGAAAGGCAGCTAGTTACTTACAAGGGTACCCCCATAAGAATGTCTGCTGATTTTTCAATGGAAACTTTGCAAGCTAGAAGGGACTGGCAAGAAATACTTAAAGTTATGAAAAACAAGAATCTACAACCACGAATACCTAGCAAGGCTTTCAATTAAAATGGAAGGTGAGATAAAGAGCATCCCAGACAGGAAAAAGCTTAAGGAATTTATTATTGACAAGCCAGTATTACGAGAAATTTTAAAGGGACTTCTGTAAAAAGAGAAGGTGTTAAAAAGAAAATAGAAATAACAAATAAGAATAATAAAATGGCAGTGACTATGTATTTATCAGTAATCACTTTAATATATAAATGGATTAAGTGCTCCAATCAAAAGATATATGGTAGAGTGGAGAAAAAAATGGCATAGATGATAGAGGCTCTGTTCATCCCTCTGGCAACCAAATTAAAGTTGTAACAGAAACAAGGAGAAACAGCAAAGAAAAATAGCCTGGGATCTAGATGAACAAGCCATACAACTAGAGAGAAATCCAAGAAATCACCCTGCAATGGCAGAAGGTAGGACAGTGCGAGAACGTGGGCCTGCCTAGTCTTGAGCAGCTGAATGAGACAGAGGCTGCGGCGGTGGCAGCAGCAGAAGCCTCTTAAAGGGGCTGTGTCTGTGAGCGGATTTTCATGGTGATGGACCTGCTCGCTCTGAGCACCAGTGCCCATTTGGCTGCACTCAGGGGTCACGAGGGACTTACAGGGAGATATTGTCGGTGTGAGGGTCAAGGCAAGACTCGCTTGGTACAGAAGTGCTAACGATATCCACTGTGCCCTGTTGAGCCCTCCCACCTCCCAGTGCACAGACACAGTGCAGCCATAGCTGTGATGTCATCAAACTGGATAACAGAGGTCACTCCGCCCAGAGGATTCCCTGAAACCCCGCCTCCCACAACCTGGGTTCCACCCAAGGCACATCCAGGTGTATCCTCAGTGAGTCAGATGCGCCTTGCTGAGCAGTGCCTAGACTCACACTGGAGGCAGCTGGCTTTAGTTTCTGGTGTGGTCTTTTGAGGCAACTGTAAGCATAGTATTTGTGGATTGCTTGCTGAATCTTGACAGGTGGCCCCAGAGGGATAGAGCCTTGGGCTAAATTTCGCCTGCAGCTGAACCTCTCTCACAACTGTGCCACTGGACACTTACTTCACAAATCCACACTAATAAGACCAAGAGACTTAGGAGCTTTGCTTATGACATAGAAACAGACACGGAAAAGCAGCCAAAATGGGAAGACAAAGAAGCAGAAACCATATGACAGAACAGAATAAAGATCCAGATATAATGGAGTCAAGTAATCTAACAGATACAGAGTTCAAAACACTGGTTATAAAGATGGTCAATGAACTTTTGGAAAATGTAGAGAACTCCAGCAAAGAGATAAAAATGGAGATGGAGATTATAAGAGGGAATCAGTCTGAAATGGAGAACACGTTATCTGAGATGAGAAGTATATTAAATGGAATAAACAAAGTGAATAAAGAAGAGGATCACATGCCCTATCTAGAAGACAGGAAAGCCAATCAGTACACTCAAACATAATGGCAAGAAAAAAGAGGCCAAGACTATAAAAGTGATTTAAGGAAGATACGGAACACTATTAAGGCTCCAAATGTTCATCTGATCAGTGTAACTGAAGAAAATCAAGATGTTGAACAGCTGATTGAAGAAATAATGATGGAAAACTTCCCTAACTTGGTGGAGGAAATGGACATAAAACCCCAGGAAGCTCATAGGATTCCAAAAATCGGGAATCCAAAGAGGCCCACAGCAAAACACATAATTAAAATACCAAAGGTTAAATACAATGAAAAAAAATGTTTAAAGCAGCAAGAGAAAAACAAACAATTACATATAAGGGAATACCCATACAACTGGCAGCTGATTTCTTAAGAGAGACTATGCAGAACAGAAGAGCTTGACAAAAAATATTTGAAAGAATGAAGACCCAGGATATACAATCAAGAATAATTTATCCAGCAAAACTATAATTAGAGTTGAAGGACAGATAAAGAGCTTCCCAGACAAAAGTAAACTAAAGGAATTTATCACCACCAAGCCAGAATTACAGAAAATGTTGGAAGGACTTCTTTAAGAAGAAAAAACATATATCGAAAACAGGAATAAAGAATGGTAATAACTACATTTCTATTAATAAGTACCTTAAAGGGAAAAGAATTAAGTGCTCCAACCAAGGGATGGAGTGGCTAAAAGGATAAGAAAACAAGACTCCTACATATGAAAAGGAAAGGAATAGAAAAAGATATTGCTATGATGAACCTAGAAGTTATTTAAGTCAGAGAAAGATAAACACTATATGATTTCACTTACATGTGGAATCTAAGGAATAAAAAGAACAAACTAATCAAAAACAGACTCACAATTATAGTGGACAATTTGGTGATGGACAGAGGGGAGGGGGGCTTGGAGGGCTGGGAGAATGGGGTGAAGGGTTAAAGAAGTACAAATTAGTAACTGACGGATGGTCACAGATGGGAAGCATGGCATAAGAAATACAATTAGCATTAATACATTGACTAGGTGGAGGGTCAGGGGAGGGAGGGAGCAATTGGGGGGATTATTTTACTAACTATATAGATGTCTAGCCAATGTATTATATACTTGACACTAATTAAATTTTTTTTAAAAAAGATATAAGGTAGCTGAATAGATAAGAAAATAAGACCCATGCACATGCTGTCTTCAAGAGACCCACTTCAGATCAAATGATACTCACGGACTGAAAGTAAAGGGATGGAAAAAGATATTTCATGCAAATGGAAATGAAAAAAAAAGAAAAGCCGGGGTAGTTATACTTATATCAGATAAAATAGACTTTAAAACAAAGGCTATAATAAGAGACAAAGAAGGACATTGCATAATGATAAAGTGGTCAATAAATCAAGAGGACATAACCCTAGTAAACATCTGAGCACCTACAAGCATGAAGCAATTATTGACTAACATAAAAGGAGAGATCAACAGTAATACACTCATAGTAGGAGACTTTTATACCCCATTGACACCAATGGCCAGATCTTCCAGGCAAAGAATCAATAAGGAAACAATGGGCCTAAAAGACACACTAGACCAGATGAATTTAATGGATATTTTCAGAGCGTTTTACCAGAAAGCAGCAAAATACACATTCTTCTCAAGTGCACATAGAACATTTTCCAGGATAGATCATATGTTAGGACACAAAACAAATCTCAGTAAATTTAAGAAGACTGAAATCATGTCAACTGTCATCTCCGATCACAATGGTATGAAATTAGAAATCAACTACAAGAAAAAAATTGGAAAATACACAAACACATGGAGGCTAAGTAAACAATGAATGGGTTATCAATGAGATCAAAGAAGAAATCAAAAGATACCTAGAGACAAATGAAAACACAATGACTCAAAATCTATGGTACACAGCGAAAGCAGTACTAAGTGGAAAATTCATAGCAATACAGGCCTACCTCAAGAAACAAGAAAAAGCGCAAATAAACAATCTAAACTTATGCTTGAAAGAACTAGAAAAAGAACAATCAAAGCCCAAAATCAATAGAAAGAAGGAAATAATAAAGATCAGAGCGGAAATAAACAATAGGGTCTAGAAAAATAATACAAAAGATTAATGAAACCAAGAGCTGGTTCTTTGAAAGGATAAACAAAATTGAGAGACCCTTAGCCAGACTCATCAAGGAAAAAAAAGAGAGGACTCAAATAAATAAAATCAGAAGTGAAAGAAGAGAAATAACTATGGACTCCATGGAAGTACAAAAGGTCATAAGAAAATACTATGAGCATTTATATGCCAACAAATCGGACAGTCTGGAAGAAATGGACACATTCCTAGAAGCATACTGTCTCCCAAGACTGAATCGAGAAGAAAAAGAAAATCCGAACTGACTGATTACCACCAACAAAATAGAATCAGTAATCAAAAACCTCCCTCTACACAAAAATCCTGGACCAGATGGCTTCATAGGCAAATTTTATCAAACATTCAAAGAGGAATTAATACCTGTTCTTCTCAGATGATTCCAAAACATTCAAGAAGAGGGAAGGCTTCCTAACTCCTTTTATGAGGCCACCATTACCTTGATTCCAAAACCAAAGACACTACAAAAAAGAAAATGAGGCTGATATCTCTTATGAACATGGATGCAAAAATCCTCAACAAAGTATTAGCAAACCGAATTCAGCAATACATTAAAAATATCATACACCATGATCAAGTTGGATTTATTTCTGGGATGCAAGGTTGGCACAATATCTGCAAATCAATTAATGTGATATACCACATTAACAAATTGAAAGATAAAAACCATATGATCATATCAATAGATGCAGAAAAAGCATTCGATGAAATCCAGCATCCATTTATGATAAATACTCTCAGCAAAGTGGGAATAGAGGGAAAATATCTCTACATAAATAAGGCCACATATGACAAACCTACAGCTAACATACTGGGGAAAGGCTAAAAGTGTTTTCCTTAAGATCAAGAACAAGACAAGGATGCCCACTTTCACTACTTCTCTTCAACTTTATATTGGAAGTCTTAGCCACAGCAATCAGACAAGAAAGAGAAATAAAAGATATCTGAATTGGAAAAGAAGAAGTAAAACTCTCACTATTTACCAATGACATGATAGTATATATAGAGAACCCTAAAGATTCCACCAAAAAAAAAAAAACTGTTAGAACTGATTATTTCAATAAAGTAGCAGGTTACAAAATAAATATTCAGAAGTCAGTGGCATTTTTACACACCAATGATGAACTTTTGGAAAGAGAAATTAAGAAAACAATCCATTTACAATTGCATAGAAAATAGTAAAATACATAGGAATCAAATTAACCAAGGAAATAAAGGACCTGTTCTCAGAAAAATATGTCATTGAAAAAGAAATTGAAGAAGATTCAAATAGATGGAAACATGTACTGTGCTCATGGGTAGGAAAAATCGACATTGTTAAAATGGCCACACTACCCAAAGCGATCTGCAGATTCAATGCAATCTCTATCAAAATTACAATGGCATTTTTAGGGAGCTAGAACAAATAATCCTAAAATTTATGTGGAACCATAAAAGACCCCAAATAGCCACAGCAATCTTGAGAAAGAACAAAGTTGGAGGTATCACACTACTTGATATCAAACTATACTACAAGGCTACAGTAATCAAAACAGCATGATATTGGCATAAAAACAGATGCATTGATCAATGGAACAGAATAGAGAGCCCAGAAATAAATCCACACCTATATGCTCACTTAATATATGACAAGGGAGGCAAGATACAGTGGGGTAAAGACAGTCTCTTCAATAAATGGTGTTGGGAAAATTGGACAGATATATACAAAAAAGAAAAAGAAACTGGACCACCTTACACCATATACAAGAATAGACTTAAATGGATTAAAGACTTAAATGTAAGACCCGAAACCATAAAACTTCTAGAAGAAAACATAGGCATTAAACTCTTTGGTATTGCTGACAGTAATTTCTTTTTGGATATATCTCCCCAGGCAAGGGAAAAAAGAAAAAAGAAACAAATGGGACTACATCAAATTAAAAAGTTTTTGTACAGCAAAAGAAACCATCAACAAAACAAAAAGACAGCCAACTAATTGGGAGAAGATATTTGCTAATGATACATCTGATAAGATGTTAATATTCAAAATATATAAAGAACTCATATAACTGAACAATAACAAAACAAACAATCCAATTAAAGAATGGGCAGAAGACCTGAAGAGATACTTCCCTAAAGAGGAAATACAAATGGCTTATAGACATATGAAAAAATGTACAAGGTCACTAATCATTTTCAATAAGTGCAAATGAGAACCACAATGAGATATCACCTCACACCTGTCAGAATGGCTATCATCAATAAATCAAAGAACAACAGGCCTTGGCAAAAATGTGGAGAAAAGGGAACCCTCATACATTGTTGATGGGATTGCAAATTGGTACAGCCGCTATGGAAAACAGTCTGGAGGTTTCTCAAAAAATAAAAACAGGATATACCTTTTGACCCAGCAATTGCATTTCTGGGTATTTATCCAAGGAAAACCAAAACAATAATTCATAAAGATCTATGCACCCCCATATTCATGGCAGCACAATTTACAGTAGCCAAGATATGGAAGCAACCTAAATGCCCAGCAACAGATGACTGGATAAAGGAGTTATGGTTCATGTAAACAATAGAATATTACTCAGTCATTAAAAAAATAAATCCTACCATTTGCAATGACATGGATGGACCTAGAGGTTATTATGCTGAGTGAAATAAATGAGATAGAGAAAGATAAGTTCCATATGATTTCACTTATATGTGGAATCTAAGAAATAAAAAGAACAAACTAATCAAAAACTGTCTCATAAATATAGAGAACAATTTGGTGATGGCCAGACTGGATGGGGGTTGAGGGGCTGGGAGAATGAGGTGAAGGGTTAAAGAAATACAAATTCACAGTTGATAGATGGTCACGGGAATGGGGAGTCTAGCATAGGGAGTGCAGTTAGCATTTATATAGTGGCTAGGTGGAGAGCCAGAGGAGAGAAAAAGCAATTAGAGGATCGTTTAATAAACTATATAAATGTCTAACCAATGTACTATATACTTGAGACTAAAAATAAATAAAATAAGATGTTAAGTTCTAAAGAGCAGGATCTTTGTTTATCTCATTCACTTCTGCCTTTCCTGAGCCTAGAATTGTATGTAACACACAGCTGACACTTGATAAATAACTGCTGGATAAATAAAATACCTGAAAATCATTCATCCTAATTAGCTCTTAAATCTTTGATATTTTTTATCTCTACTTTTGTTTGTAGTTATGGGTATATTTAATGCAAAAGACATGTATTGATACAAATGTTTCATTTTTTGTTGTGTAGAATTATGCCAGTCTCCCAGAAATGTCTTTAGATGAGTACAAAGATAATCTGTTAACAGACGGAGAGGGTACACTGCCTTGTCAGGCCTTTTAGTATAGGTTTTGGGGAGCACATACCATAGGCAGGAAATTCGTATGGTGTTCTGCTGAATGGGGAGTGAATGACTACCTTGTCTTCTCTGATATATCTTTCTCATGATGATGTTGTATATCATCCATAGACAAAACTTGGATCCAGTGTGTCTTATTTTTATCCATCTCCCAGCATTCACCCTCTTCCATTTTCTTTTTATTCCCTCCTATTGTTGATATTATCCCATTGTATTTAGATAGTATTTGTTTGAGGTTTTGATTTTTGTTTAGTGTGTGTGTGTGTGTGTGTGTGTGTGTGCGCGCGCACACGCGCGCATGTTGATTTTGTGCTTTGATGATACATTACTAAAGCTGGACCTTCTAAAGCACTAAGTTGCAGTATAAAATGACTGGCCTAAGACATGAAGTCTGTCCCAGCACACTGCAAACTTGTTGTACATAACTCTGGGGATGTTTTCACATCTGTCTGGGGCTTAGTCTTGTCTTCTACAAAAATGGTGGAATGATTACATAACCTGTCTCTACAGGACAGCACAGTTGAAGGACAATGCATCTCAGAAGGTTCATAAATATAAAATATTATCATTGCTTTAGAGCATGTTATCAATAAGTATTTATTGAAAATATATTTTTATAAAAAGGCACTAGTAATTTTTAATAAAATGGCAAGTGAATATCCTTGGTTCATAGCTATATTATTAAACTTCTCATTGACTCATTTTATATAGAAAAATGTTCTCAGTTCTGCAATGTGAATTCAATGTTATCTTTAGTTGTTATATACTATAAACTGTATATGAAACTAGGGTAATGTTTATGTGAAAAAAAGACACCTACCTTGATCTTGAAAATATTCCAAATATTAAAGGGTAGTTTGGCTTTTTACTTTTTAATTCATAGTTAAAATTTTTGAGAGATACCATAAATTTTTGTTGCTTTTTAAATTAAGGTCTATCATTATAGTATTTTTTTTTACAACTACATGTGACAGGAAAGATTTCTGCTGTATTAAGTATAACTCTACAAAGAATGAATATAATGAAGTATTTAAGAGTGCTTAAAATCTAAACATGTATAAAAGAGGACTTGGTGGAGCTATCATTACTAAAATTTTCAATACAATTCTTAGATATAGGTGACAATAAAAGTGCCTCTTTAAAAGATGATTTTTAATTTATAAACTTTTTGGTAGATTTATCTTTTTCTACTTTGGCTAATTAGCAAAAAGCTTGGAGATCTGGTGGCAGTGGCATTTTATTTCACTAGGAAAATCTAAAACATCAGAGAAAGGGGTTGATATAAAATGCTGTGAATCGAATTAGTATAAATACACACAAAAGTAGAGAAACATTTACAGAGAACTTAGTATACACAAGGTTCTATGTTAGGTTCTTAAATATTTTTACATTTAAGCCTCATTGACACTCCTGCAGTTGACACCATTGTATTTCTATATTACAGTTAAGGAAACTGAAGTTAATGGACTTACCCCTAATAAGTGGCCAGCAGGGCTTTGGATTCACTCAGTTCAATTCCAGAGCTGCTGCACTCACCCTCCTGCCAGCTCCATATCAGTCTTTATGTAGTCTACAACTTTTAAAAGGACATAGGTCCACATATATTGATAAGGCATGCTCTCCAAGGCTAATTATTTAAAAATTACATGTAACTTTATACATTTTCTTTGGAAAGTCTTTAAGGTTATCATCAGGGAATAGTCTGGGGCCCTATGGGACCAGGCTGACAGCAAGACTTACGTTTTACTGTATATCCTTTTGATTCCTTTTAAATTATCAATAATGTATACAAATACTATTTTAAAATCCAGTTTTAAGTGTAATTGGTGGTTGAGGTAAACATGGCGGAGTAAGAGACATTCTCAGATCTCTCCCCTTGAAACAACAATAAACTCAAAATCTAAAACTGAACCAAAAACACCCAAACTGCACACCAGCACATCTGAGCATGAGATCTGCACATAACTACCACAGGTCAGAACCCCGATGTCGGGCGGTGAACTGGGAGAAAGAAAGAAGCTACCTCTCCCAGCCTACAAGATCCTTGCAGGAGGAGGGTGAGGGATGAAAGTGCAGTGACTTCCCTGAACAGCCCTGCCTAGAAGTGCTGGGACTTCTACACAGCCAGCGGCAGGGCTCAGTGATCAGGGTAGAAAGCAGAGAAGTGGAACGACACTGCAGAGAAACAACAGTTGATTTTCACTGGTCCCAGAGGCACAACCAAGGCTGAGCTGCAGCCCCCAACCACAAACCCAGAGGGCCCTTCCCTCCATACTCCCAAGACCAAACACTGTGGAGGCTGAGGGGAATCTGAGCAAATGCTACCAAAACTGTTGCTAACACTGACAGGGACTGAAACTGAGAGTAGCAAGTATGATCAAATTTCTACAAGAAAATTAAAAAAACATTATTTAGGCTTTATGTAAAGCAAGGATCCAAGAGGCTCAGAAGCCACCTACTGGAAACCAAAAGAAAAGTGTCTTATTTGTAGCAGACTAAAGAGAGACTTTTATATAATAAATCTTTCTGGAGAAATAGAATGTACTTCCATTAATGCACAGGCGAAGAAATAGTCCATTAAACACCATGAACAACCAAAGTGACAAAGCATCTCAGAAAGAAAGTGAAATATCTCCAGAAAATAAGGTTACAGACATAGAAATATGCAACTTAAATGACAGAGAATTCAGGATGGTACTTCTGAAAAAACTCAATGAGTTCTGAAACGAGGCATATCAACAATTTCAGGAATTGAAAAAACAACTAGATGAGCATACCAAGGAGACTGAAACCCTCAAGAAGAACAGAATAGGTCTTCTGGAAATAAAAAACACACTGCAAGAGTTGAAAAATGAAATGGCAAGTTTGGAAAATAGAGTCAACCAAATGGAGGAAAGGATCAGTGATATCGAAGACAGAAATCTAGAAATAAATCAGAAGGAAGAGAGAAATGGAAGAATGAAAAATAATGAAAGAAAATTCAAGAACTAGCTGATATTATCAGGAGAGGAAACATAATAATGGGCAGGAAAATGAGCAGGGACTAGAAAGCATTTTCAGACAAATAGTTGACGAGAATTTCCCAAATCTAAAGAATGAGCTAGAGCTTGGAATTCAGGAAGCCAACAGAACACCAAATTTTCTCTTACCCAAAAAGGCCTTCACCAAGACACATTGTATTAAAGTTATCAAAAATCAATGACAAAGATAGAATTTTAAGGGCGGCCAGGGAGAAGAAAATGGTAACTTATAAAAGAAATCCATTAAATTATCATCGGATTTCCCAGTGCAGACCTTATAAGCCAGAAAGGAATGGAATCAAATATTTCAACTATTAAGTGAAAGGAACTAACAGCCTAGAATAATGTATGCCACCTAAGCTCTCCTTTAGATATGAAGGAGCAATTAAGACCTTTCCAGACATACAAAAATTGAGAGAATTCTCCACTCCGAGGCCTGTACTACAGGAACTACTGAAAGGGTTCAGCTCACCTAAAACAAAAAAATAACAACACAAAAATACATAATTTGTAGTAAAGTGACTATTAGGCAAATAGAAGCAGAGGAGTACAATCTCTACTGAGAACAGGGCATTATAATATTAAATAATAAGAGAACTGCTATAGCAAGATAGTGATGAAAGTTCAGCAAACATAGGGACAAATTGAAATAACAATGACTGGAAAGGGGAGGATTCAAAGATCTAAATTTGCGAAGGGGAAAGGAGACAAGACACACGTAGAAGAAAATGGATGACTGTATATGTATAACTATCATTTTTCATATTCGTAATGGTAACCACACACCAAAGATTCAGAACTGAAGTATAGAACATAAAACAAGACCAACCAGAGGGTAAACCCACAAAGCCAACCAAAATAAAGAGAACAGAAACACAAGAACAAGGAAGCAGTGGAAACATCGAGCTACCAGAAAGCAAAGGTAAAATGGCTATAAGAAGACCTCATATTTCAAAATCATCCCTAATGTAAATGGACTGAATTCACCAATAAAAAGCCACAGAGTTGCTCGGTGGATCAAAAATCACATCTCAGCACTAAAGACGAATATAGACTCAAAGTGAAAGGGCGGAAAATGATATTTCAAGCAAATGACATTCAGAAAAAAGCGGGAGTAGTGGTACTAATATAAGACAAATTAGACTTCAAGATAAAAAAGATAAAGAAAGATACTGTGGGACACTTCATAATAATAAAGGGAATCATGTACCAAGAAGACATAACACTTATTAATAGCTATGCTCCCTACCAGGGAGCCCCGAAATATGTAAAGCAATTACTAACAGAACTAAAGGAAAACCAGACCAAAACGCTATCATGGTAGGGTACCTAAATACCCTACTGTCAGATATGGACAGATCATCCAAACAGAAAATCAATAAGGAAACAACATCCTTAAATGACATATTAGACTAACTGGACATAATTGACATTTACAGAGCCTTACATTCCAAAACAGCTGCTTATACATTCTCCTCTAGTGCACGTGGAACATTCTCAAGAATCAACCACATACCGGAACACAAAGATAGCCTCAACAAATATAAGAGGACTGAAATCATACCAACAATATTCTCTGATAATAATGCTTTGAAAGTAGAGATTAACTGCAACAAGAAATCAGGAAGAACCACAAATACATGGAGAGTAAACAATATACTACTGAAGAATAACTAGGTCAGAGAAGAAATAAAAAGAGATTGAGAGATACGTAGAAACGAATGACAATGATAGTACAACATATCAAAACTTTCGGGACACGGCAAAAGTGGTCATAAGAAGAAAGTTCATATCATTACAGGCCTATTTCCATAAATAAGAATGAACCCAAATGAACAACCTAATGCTTCATCTTAAAAAAATAAAAAAGGAAGAACAAATGAGGCCTAAAGTCAGCAGAAGAAAAGGAATAATCAAAATTAGAGCAGGAATAAATGAAATTGAAAACAAAAGTACAGTAGAAAAAATAAATACAACAAAGAGCTGTTTCTTTGAGAAAGTTAATAAAATTGACAACCCCCTGGCTAGACCTACTAAAGAAAAAAGACAAAGTACACAAATGAACAAAATCAGAGATGAAAGAGAGGAAATTACGACTAACATCGCAAATACAAAGGATCACACAAAATACTATGAAAAAGGATATAACACCAAGTTTAATAACCTAGAAGAAATGGATTAGTACTTAGAAAAATACAATCTTCCTAGACTGAATCAAGAATATCTGGTAAATCTAAATAGACCAATCAGTAGTATGGAAATTGAAACAATCATCAAAAACCTACCAAAAAGTAAAAGTCCAGGACCAGATGGCTTCACCAGTGAATTCTACCAAACATTCAAAGATTTAATACCTGATCTCCTCAAGCTCTTCTAAAAAATCGAAGAGGAGGCAGTACTTCCCAACTCATTTTATGAGGCCAATATTACTATGATACCAAAACCTGGTAAAGATAACACAAAAAATGAAAACTACAAATCAATATCTCTCATGAACATAGATGCAATAATCCTAAATAAGATAGTAGTGAATCGAATACAGCAACATATTAAAAGGATTATACACCATGATCAAGTGGGCTTTATCCCAGGGGCACAGGGATGGTTCAGCATACACAAATTCATTATTGTGATACACCACATAAACAAATTAAAAAATCAGAATCATATGATCATATCAATAGATGCAGAAAATCTTCAACAAGATACAGCATCCATTTATGATCCAAACATGTAACAAAATCGGTATAGAAGAAAAGTACCTTAACGTAATAAAGGCCGTACATGACAAATCCTCAGCCAACATTATACTTAATGGTGAAAAACTAAAAACCTTCATTCTAAGATTAGAACAAGGCAAGGCTGTCCACTATCTCCACTGTTATTCAATATAACATTGGAGGTCCTAGGAAGTGAAATCGGGCAAGAGAAAGATATAAAAGGGATCCAAATATGAAACGAAGAAGTCAAACTGTCACTATTTGTGGATGACATGATTCTCTATATAGAAAACCCTAAAGACTCCACAGGAACACTACTAGAAACAATAAGCAAATACAGTAAAGTCTCTGGATACAAAATCAACGTTCAAAAATCCATAGCGTTCCTATACTCTAATAATGAAACATCGGAAAAAGAAGTGGAAAAAATTCCTTTTGCAATTGCAACAAAAAGAATGAAATACCTAGGAATAAATTTAACGAAACATGTGAAGGACCTATATAATAAAAACTACAAGACCCTACTAAAAGAAATCGAAGAAGATACAAAGAAATGGAAAGATATTCCATGTTCTTGGATTGGAAGAATCAACATAGTTAAAATGACCATATTACCTAAAGCATTATAGAGATTTAATGCAATCCCCATCAAAATTCTATCAGTATTTTTTAAAGAAATGGAACAAAAAATCATCAGATTTATATGAAAGCACAAGAGACCCCGAATTGCCAAAGCCATCCAGAGAAAAAGGAATGAGACTGAAGACATCACTCTGCCCAACTTCAAATTATACTACAAAGTGACAGTAATCAAAATGGCCTGGTATTTATTGGGAGGAAAACAGACACATGGAGCAATGGATCAGAATCGAGAGTCCAGAAGTAATGCATGTTTATGTGGGCAAGTAATTTTCTACAAAAAAGCCAAAAACAATCAGTAGAGAACAGAAAGCCTCTTCAATAAATATTGCTGGGTAAATTGGAAGGCCACCTACAGAAGAATGAAACTAGGCTGTTGTCTATCACCATACACCAAAATTAACTCAAAATGGATTAAGGACCTAAATATAAAATCGGAATCAATAAAATGCATAAAAGAAAACATAGGAACTAAACTCAAGTACTTTGGACTTAAAGAGGACTTTATATATTTGACCTCAAAGGCAAGGGTAGTAAAAGCAAAAATAAATGAATAGGACTACATCAAACTAAAAAGCTTAAGGTCAGCAAAAGAAATTGTCAACAAGATAAAGATACAACCATCGAATGGGAAAATATATTTGCAAGCAACGTCTCTGACGAGGGCCTAATATCCAAAATATACAAAGAACTCATATGACTCAATAACAACACAAAAACAAACAATCCAATCAAAAAAATGGGCAGAGGACCTTAACAGACACTTCTCCCTAGAGGACATACAAATGGTCAATAAATATATGAAAAGATGCTCAACATTGCTAGCTGTTTGGGAAATGCAAATCGAAACCACATGAGATACCATCTCACACCTGTTAGAATGGCTGTAATCAACAGGACAAGTAATAACAAATGTTGGAGAGGATGTGGAGAAATAAGAACCCTCATACTGGTGCAACTGCAAATTGTTATGGCCACTATGGAAAATGGTATGGAGGCTTCTCAAAAAACTAAGAATTGAATTACCATATGATCCAGCAATCGATACACTGGGTATTTACCACAAAGACTTAAAAACTCATATTCAAAAAGATATTTGCACACTGATGTTCATAGCAACATTATTCAAGTGGTCATGACATGGAAGCAGCTGAAGTGTCCTACAATAGATGGTTGACCAAAGAAAATGTGGCACATATATGCAATGGAATATTACTCAGCCATAAGAAGAGATGAAATACTGCCATTTGTGATGTCATGGATGGACCTTGAAGTAATCGTGTTAAGCGAAAAAAGCCCGACAGAAAAAGTTGAAAATCACATGATATTACTTAAATGCGGGATACAAATTTAAAAGGAACAAGTGAACAGACAAACAATCAGAGACTCAAGGATATGAACAATGGACTAGTGGTTACCAGAGGATAGGATAGGTGATAGGGGAGGATGTAGATGGGGTAAAGAGCTCAAATATAGGGGGAAGGGGATGGTTAAGTGGGTAAACTGGATCAAATATATGGTAGCTGAAGGAAACTGGACTTTGGGTGGTAATCACACAATAGAATATATAAATATCAATTTAAAATGTACACCTGAAAATTATTATTTATTATTATTTATACCTACAGCACCTGGTCTTCCTAGGTGGTCTCCCATCCAAGTACTAACCAGGCCCAACCCTGCTTAGCTTCCGAGATTAGAGACATCAGGTTTATTCAGGGTGGCATGGCCATAGACCATGGACTGTGGCTCCATTGGGGCATGAACCCAGGACCTTCTGCATATAAAGCAGACATGCTAACAGCTACACTATGGAACCATGTCCAAAAATTATACAATAGTATTAACCAATGTTACTACAGTAAACTTAATAAATAAACAAAAAATAAAATAAAATGTAATTGTTAAATAGTAGTAAGAAAAGTCATGTATCTTAACAATTCTATACAGTTTAAAACTGCTTTGGAGACATCATATCTATCTGTTTATTTTAAATCACAAAATTTGGGATACTAGCCCTGTGTAAGAGAGCACACTGACCCAAGAAACTTGAGTGCCAGGCGTGCTGTATCTCTAATCAGCTCAGGGAAGTTACTCACTCATCATCATCAAGCTTCAATTTTCTCAGGCCTTAATTTTCTAAACTGTAATATGACAAGAGTGAACAAGTTGCCTTCCAACTTAAGTTATAAATAAGTTACAATAATTCTAAAATAAGTTATAAATAAACATTTTTTAAAAGATTAAATTCATTGTTAAAACTGAGTTTATGAAAAGAGCAATATCTTAGCTCTCCGTGGGCAGAAAAGGCATGTTTCTACTCTGGGTGCTACCTGCTGCTAGCTGTGTGTTGGAATTGCAATGAAAGTTACTAAGAACCAGCAAGATCTTTGGTGCAAAAGCAGAATATGCTGTCATAACCACCACAGAGATATTTCTTATATATTAATACATAGTGGTGTCAAAGTGAAATACAGGCGGCATTCAGCAGGTTGTGTTACTAATTTGTAGAAATCTATCCAGCATAGATTCTTCACAATTTACTGTGATCTTGGATTGCATGAATTATAGGCATATCTTGTTTTATTGCGCTTTGTTTTATTGTGCTTCACAGATGTTACATTTTTTTATAAATTGAAGGGAAGTACCTCCACCAGCAAAAAGATTGTGACTCCCTTTATTGCAGTGGTCTAGAACTGAATTCACAATATCTCTGAGATATGCCTGTATAATACAGGTTGACAGACTTTTTCTGTAAATGACCAAATAGTGAAAATTGTACGATTTGTAGCCCATATGCTCTCTGTTGTAACTACTCTGCTCTTCACAAAAGTATCAATAGACAATACACAAATGAACAGGCATGGCTATGTTCCAGTTAAACTTTTTTACAAAAACAGGCATTGGGCCAAATTTGACGCATGAGTTTGCTGATCCTGAATTATAATAAATTCCTTCCCTAAGTTACTATTTGCACTGTATCCTGAGATAAGTTACCTGATTCCCTCTCTTCTAATTCCTGAATGTGGAAATAAATACTTCCATTCTACAATCCTTTATTTTCACTCTGAACTAATATTTCCTGAAGACAAGTAGTTATAGATGTTCCTCTTGCATTCCTCTTGTTTGTATTACCATTTTTACGTGATTTCAACCTTTACCCTGAAAATGTTTTTCTCATATATCTTTTGTACCTTGGAAATTGTGATTGCTTTGTTAAAATCTTTAGGACATGATTGATCAACCTCTTTTGCTAAACATATTCTTCCCTTTCTTAAGGGAAGCTCAAGACACTCTCCTCAAAGAACAAGAGGCTCTGGAGGTAGAACTAGTCTTGGCAAATTATTTGCAAAGAAAGATGTTGGTCTCTGAACTTAGCACGTCCCTAGAGTGATCCCTGCCTTCACCAGGAGAATTGGGAGCGAGCCTTACCTATGTAGTAATGCTTGGCTCCAGTCCTAGACAATTCCCCACTAGCCTCCATGCAGCTCTCATGTTTGCCCTTTCCCTTGAAGCATCTCTGGTTTCCATCCTTTCTTTTCTCCCAACGTTTCCAAGTTCCAGAAATTCACCTGACATGGACAAACTTGATGTTGTCAAAACTCTTCACTTGTATGCATAAAGGCTCATAGATTATTGAGATTTACCACATGCTTTAAATTCATGCTTTACCTATTCAGCAGTTTAGCTATAGCCCCAGATAAAGGCGATGTGTGTGATTCATCTTGCTTTATGTCTCACTTGACGTTCTGCCTTTTTCATGACAGGTTGCTGAATGCTATAAAGCCAGGACTTGTTAAAAAGATCAATAGATTGCCTACCCCCATTGCAGGATTGGTGAGTATCCAGAGTTGAGATTTATTTTTTAATATTCTTTTGCTCTAACCTAAGGGTCATGACAGTGCCATTTATTACAGTTTTCTCCTGCAATATATATTCCACTTGATTGAGAATGCATTGAATCCATTAAACTGAGAGGTCACTTAAAAATGAAAGATTGCAGTTATGCCTAAATGGCATCTTAATCTTTCTTTGTATTTTTTCCATGAGTGATAAGGACCTTCATTCTTAAAAAGGTAAATTTTGGGGGGTGAGAGGTAGATAATTATGTTGATCCCAGGGCAGGAATGTGATTGTAATTACAGTTTTCTCATTTCATTTTTTCACTGCATTCTGCTGGAATGAAGAGGAAAAGAGGTAGAGAGAAAGGGAATATCATGATTAACGAGTAGCATTTTCATGATAAATTGCTGTTTCAATCTTAAAAACTTACTTGTGTTTAAATACGACATTTATAGACCAACTCTTCTCAAGACGTAATGGACCCTAAAGCCATCTTAATGTCATCTGGAGAATTGTTTAAGCAAAGCCCTTGCCCTTCTGAACCTACTTGTCTAAAACAAATAAAACTCAATGTGTTCACAAGTGGTCAGAAGCAGGATTTGTTTCGTGCACCGATATATTTCATAATTCTTGGTGACTAATTTTAATTATGTGATTGCTGTTGTCATGTAAAGAAGGGAGAAAGGTGGAAGAGCAAGAAGACAAACATATCTTAGCTCTAGAAAAAACTTGGCATGTGCATCTGTGCACACATACATGCATGCAAAACCTGAGTATGTGTGTGGCCTGGTAACAACTAAGTTTCCATTGTGAGTTTTGTATGTGGTTTTGCAGACAACAATTAGAAAAATGTCAAGAATTTAGGCAGGCTTCTGCATATACCCTACTGATTGTTGTTAAAAAGTTTCATAGCCTTATCATGATGACTAAATGAAATTAGATATAACAACAATAACAACAACAACTAATGAGAACTGCGAGGGTCATGGTAATAAATACACGGTTTTTAGCACATTGAATGAAATGGATTTTTTTATTGTAAGAATTGCTATTTCTGTGAATGCATTTTATTTTCTGTGCTAGTAAGTAGTAAGTTGGTTATTATCGTTAAAAATCTTTCAAATTTTATTCATCAAAATTATATAGCCAAGTTAATAGATAGGTAAGTAAATAGATAGATAGATAGATAGATAGATGATTTAAAAGGAATGGATTTGAAAATTTTATAATCAATCTATATATATATATATTATATGTTACATATGTTAATGTATTCATATATGATTTTAAAACTTTTTACTAAATCTTTCGCTTCTAAACGTTAAGGCCATAGTTTTAATGATACTGACAAATATTCGTTTGGCCCCAAGCCTGTGGCAACAACTGATCTTAGAGCTCTGGGATTTAACATTATAGAAACAAAACTTGCAACATGAAGCTAAAGGAAAGGCCCTAGTAAAATCCATGTGAACAGAAGCAAGCAGCTCTGAGACCAGAAGTTAAGGAGAAAAGGGATTTTAACTCTAAATTTAAAATGTGAATCATAAATAATTTTAGTAAAACTAAGGATTTGGGACATGTGTATTTACCTTTATATTATTTCTTATCATAGATCAAATGTTGTTCTTTACATATTGCCTCTGCTTTGAAGCAGGCAGGCAATTTGATTCAATGGGGACTCAGTTGCTTTCCTCCATTTATATCCTTGACTTTTATTCCTCCTCTTTCCTTTTTCATTTGAATTTCCTTTCCATTTTGTCCTTTCTATCATTTTTCCATTTTCTTGCCCTTTTCCAACTGACATTTTCCTACTTATGTTCATCCTTTATCGCTTATATTTTCCTTACCAATTTGTTATTGTAATATCATAATTTATAATAAGAAATATATATTTGACCTTTGTTCATTTCTGGCACAAAGGTCTCAAAACCCTTGAATTTGCTAATAAGAGCAATGGAGCATTTTCATGATATTTCGTCTTTTATTACTGGCTCCTGAGATAGCTCCAGTTCCATAATGATTGAAGGTACGTCTTGTTATTCATAGCAAGCCTCATTCAGCCACACCTGAATTTATGTTAATGAGGTACCTTTTGAAAAGCTGGGGGCTGGGTGGCAGGGAAACCAACCAGGTGATTACAGGGTTGAAATTTTCAGCCCCACCCCCACCCCACCCTCCAGGGAGAGGAGAGAGGCTAAAGATTGAGTTCAGTCACCACTGGCTAATAATTTAATCAATTGTGCTGATATAATAAAGTATAAAATACAAAAGGATGGGGTCAGAGAGTTTCCGGGTTGTTGAGCCCATGGAGATTCAGGGAGAGTGGCATGCCCAGAGAACATGGAAGCTCCATGGCCTTTTCCACATACAGTGAGTGCCCTATATACTTTTTATCTGGCTGTTCCTTTGTATCCTTTATAATATTCTTTATAATAAACTGGTAAACATAAGTAAATATTTCACTGATTTCTGTGAGCCACTTGAGCACATTAATCAAACCCAATGAGGAAGTCATGGGAACTTGATTTTATGGTCAGCTGATCAGAAGCACAGGTGACAACCTGGATTTGTGATTGGCATTTGAAGTGAGGGCACTCTCATGGGACTGAGCCTTTAACTCATAGGATCTGACATTATCTGACACTGTGTCCAAGTAAATAGTGTAAAAATTGGGTTAATTGATTGGTGTTATAATAAAACACACAATAGAGTTATCTTTAGTCAAAAAAAAAAAAAATCTTCACCTAAGTATAATTACTGCTCATTTACTGATGGTTTTTGAATCTAAAAGACCAAACTCTTTTCCTCTCCATTTACCTTCAGTCAGCATTTCCAAAAACCAGTGCACTAGTTGGAGTCCTGGCAAGAAACTTTCTTCTTCCCATACCCCATTCTGTTAA
Source organism: Eidolon dupreanum (assembly GCA_028627145.1). Lineage (NCBI taxonomy): Eukaryota > Metazoa > Chordata > Mammalia > Chiroptera > Pteropodidae > Eidolon > Eidolon dupreanum. The sequence continues at coordinate 23,183,983 of CM053513.1, forward strand.
TGTTCTTCCAGGGTTCTCTCTTCAAACCTATTGGCTGTTCCCTTTCTACACTCATGTTCTTGTCTGTCTTCATGCCTTTAACTCTTCATAGCGTTGACCCAACTCATTGTTACTCACCAAGATTTTCCTTCTGAACTCCAGGCTTCTTGTTCTGTTTTTTAGACAGCTCCATTTGAATGTCCTACTTGAATCTCAAACTTAATATATTCAAATTCAACTCAGATGACCACACCCAGCCCCCTACTCCCCTGCATCAGTAAAGGCATCATAGATAAGCAGTTGCCCTAGTTCAGCTATCAGGGAATTTGACAACTTTCTCCAATTTGTCTATCTGTCTGCATTTCCTGGACCACTGTATTTCCTAGAGCAGGCCTTTCTCAGCTATTGCCTGGTTTATTATAACCAGCTCACAGTTCCTCAAATACTATTCATTCTTATGTATGATGCCTTTTTGTCCTGATACTTCTTATGAATATAATGCTCTCCCCCTGCTCTTCTTGACAAAAATCCTTTTTATTTATCCAGACCCATTGAAAAGCCACCTCTTTTGTGGAGCCTTTAGTGTTTGAGGTCCATATGATCTTTTATTATAGAATGGAGTTAGCATTTATGGGCTTAGGAGAAAATGAGTGAATATATTAGAGAGAGAAAAGATAGCTGTATTGAAATATGCTTCAGGGAGTCAAATTTTGAATAATTGTTGTTAACAGTTTGAAATAAAGGTGTGTAAATGGTTTAAAATTCATGTTAAGACATTGTAGCTTTAAGCAGTATATTGGCCATGATCAGACTTATCAATACCTTTAACAGGTACAGATGATATAAGGTGTCCTAGTGATACACTAAGAAGTCACATCATCACCTTGATAGAATGTCTGCCAAAATATTTACTCAAAATCCAATTCTGAAGAAACAATCAGACAAGTTCAAATGAAGGGACATACCATAATACAGCTCACCTGCACACGTTTTTTTTTTTAACAGAAGTTTTATTTATTTTTTTACAGATTTATTGAAATATAATAGAAAATTAGTTGCTCATATTTACGTTGTACAATTCTATGATTTTTTTCAATTATAGTTAGCATACAATAATACATTAGTTTCAGTTGTACAGCACAGTGATTAGAAATCTATATAACTTACAAAGTGATCACCCCACTAAATCTAGTACCCCTCTTCCCCCTTACATATTTATTACAACATTGTTGACTATTTTCCTTATGCTACACTTTATATCTTCATGTCTATTTTGTAACTATCCATTTGTATTTCTTAGTCCTTTTGCCTTTTTTCACCATCCCTCCCAACCGCCTTCCCATCTAATAGCCCTCAAAATATTCTCTGTACCTATGAGGTTTTTTCATTTTTGTTGTTCTTTATTTTGTTCCTTAGATTCCACTTATATGTGAAATCATTGCAATATTTGTCTTTTTCTATCTGACTTCATTCAGTGCAATACCCTCCAGGTTCATCAAGGCAATATCTTTTCCATCCCCTTCCTTTTAGTCTTTGCGTGTCTTTTAATCTGAACTAAGTCTCTTGTAGGCAACATATGTTAGGGTCTTGTTTTCTTATCCATTCAGCTACTCTATCTTTTGGTTGAGCACTTAATTCTTTTCTATTTGAGGTACTTGTCGATAGGAATATAGTTATTATCATTCTTTATTCCTGTTTTTGACGCATGTTTTTTTTCTTTTTAAAGAAGTCCCTCCAACATTTCCTGTAATACTGGCTTGGTTTTGATAAATTCCTTTAGCTTATTTTTGTCTGGGAAGCACTTTATCTGTCCTTCAACCTTAAATGATAGCTTTGCTGAATAAAGGATTCTTGGTTATAGATCCTGGGTTTTCATCCCATCGAATATTTTGTGCCAAGCCCTTCTGTTCTTCATGGTATCTTTTGAGAAATCAGCTGCCAGTCTTATGGGTGCTCCCATGCAGATAACTGACTGCTTTTCTTTTGCTGCTTTTAAGATTCTCTCTTTGCCTTTAACCTTTGGCATTTTAATTATGATGTGTCTTGGTGTGGGCTTCTTTGGGTTCCTCTTTCTTGGGACTCTGAGTTTCCTGGGGTTTTATTGTCTATTTCCTTTACCAGGTTAGGGAAGTTTACCAACATTATTTCTTCAAATAGCTGTTCAGCATCTTGTTTTCCTTCAGGTACTCCTATGACACGGATGTTTTTATATTTAATTTTGTCTCGAACTTCTTAAGTTATTATTATATTCTTGGCTTCTTTTTTCTTGCTGTTCTATATTGGTGATTTGATCCTCCTCTTCATCCACTCTGTTGACTCCCTGTAATATACGCTTCATCTCAGATAATGTGTTCTTCATTTCTGACTGGTTCCCTTTTCTAATTTCCATTTCCATTTTAATGTTTTTTTTTCTTTTATCTCTTTGTTAAAGTTCTCACTGAGTTCATGTACACATCCCCTAAGTTTCTCGAGCATCCTTATAACCAGTGTTTTTCATTCTGCGTCTGTTAGATCACTTGACTCTATTATTCCTGGATCTCTGCTCTATTCTCTCCTATGGTTTCTTCCCATTTTGGCTGCCTTTCTGTGTCTGTCTCTAAGCAAAGATTCTAAGTTTCTAGGTCTTATTAGCACAGCTTCTGTACTAGGTGTCCAGTGGCACAGTCTTAAGAGGGGTTCAGCTGCAGGCCAATTTTAGCCCCAGCCTGCATCCCTCTGGATTCAGCAAGCTATCTACAGATGCTGTGCTTATAGTTGCCTCAAGAGGTCATTGCCAGAAACTGAGGCCAGCTGCCACCAGTGTGCATCTTGAAGCTGCTCAGTAAAGGGCACAGGACTCACCGAAGACACAACTGGATATGGCTTGGGCGGGGCCATGGATTGGGGGAAGCGAGTTTCAGGAATCCTTTGGGTGGAGAGACCTCTGTTATCCAGTTTGATGACATCTCAGCTATGGTGGCACTGCATTCACACTCTGGGAGTGGAGAGGGCTCAACAGAGGAAGAATGGTTACCACTAGTACTTCTGCCTGGTAGAAAGTTCGCCTCCGGCCCTCACTCCAACAACTCAGCATCCCCTATAAGTCCCTGGTGTCTCCTAGGCAGCTGACCTGGAGTTGGTGTTCAGAGCAAGCGAGTCTGTCATAGTGAATGTCAGATCACAGACGTGGCCTCTTTAAGAGGCTTCTGGGGCTGCCATAGTCTCTGTCCCACGCAGCTGCTGGGGACCCGGAAGCCTCATGTCTTCTCCCCCTCCTATGTCTCACCATTGTAGGGTAACTACTTATTTCTCTCTCTAGTTGTAGGGCTTCTGTTCACCTAGATCCCAGGTGACTCTGCTCGCTGTTTGCTTCTGTCACAACTTTAATGTGGTTGCAAGAGGAGATGAACAAAGCCTCTGTCACCTACGCCATTTTGCCCTGTCTTCTGACCTGCACTCTTTAACACTGTCAGTGTCATAAAGATACCTCCCTATCCCCAAAACTGTTTCAGATGAAAGGTGACTTAAGGAGATGAGATATGACAGGCAAATGACATGTGTGAACCTTGATTGAAAAAGCAACTATAATAGACATTATTGGGACAATATTGGAAATTTGAGTGTGGGTCGAATATTAGTTAATAGTAGTCTCTTAGTGTTGAATTTCCTTAATGTGGTAACTATCTTGTCAAAGATAGTGGACATATATAGGAGAATACTCTCGATGTTAGGAGGGAGGTACGTAAACCGGAGTTTCTATTGATGAAGTGTCACAATGTGTCCAACTAATTGTTCAGCTAAAAGAAGTCTGTGCACATAATGTATAATTTTATATACACATATACATGGAGGGGGAGAGAGAGTGGGTAAAATGTTGGATCTAGATAAAGTAGATAAAGTGTACACAGTTATCATGGTACTAATCTTGCAACTTTTTGGTAAATTTTAAAAGTTTACAACATAAAAAGTTGGAGGTTAAAAGACATTGTTTCTCTTATCTATTTTTGAGGGGATAGGAGGGACCTCAAATAAGCACTAGATTTGATGATAGCCAAGACCATCTTGGATTAGTAGAGAAGAAGCCTCTAATGTGAGTGTATTCTTCACATTACATTTTCTTCTTCCAATATTTGTGACTGTTAGGAAAGTAGAGACAGAGTTCCTCAAGAGCATCTACAGATTTCTAGGTTTCTACTTTGTCAGGGTTTGACAGGCCACTGGTTATCAATTGATCGAGGAGTCCTCAGTAGCTGGAGCTGTGGAGAGCTAAGAAGCATGGCCAGAGTGTTTTTCCTGCCTGGAACCCATGCCTGTGTGCCTTAATGGCCTGGTGTTGAGAAGAATCCATTAAGATGGCCCAGCTGCTTGACTTGAAGATAAATAGAAAAGTGTGTTTTCACATAGAAATCCCAAATTATAAACACATGTAGGTTTTACAAAGGCATGAATAGGTAGGTGTATTTTAGCCCCTGAGTTGAGCTGTGGTTACAAAGAATTCAGGGGTGAAGGTGTTAAAACAAAGTAGTTGAAAATCATTTCCTGGCAAGAATGCAAAGACCCTGGATCTGGGTCTGTGTTTCTTCTGTAACGAATGCTGACATATGAAACCGTGTGGTGACTGCCTGCAGATGCTTGCATTCTTTTTTAGGTGTTAGTGATACTGTTAGCTATTGCCAAAGAGAAAGACCTCAAATTTAAGTCTTGGCATACCAAAAATTTTTAAAAAACGCTGCCCTTCAGTCTGCCAGTTCATTAGTATTGCACAATCAAGCCGCATCCTGAAATTCAATTTAATGGTCACCAGATCATGCTAAATTCTGTTTCATCCCAGAAACATTAGACTTTGTACAAGAGGCACAAATATATGAAATCCTTGCTTACAGTAGGAGTTTTGGGATTAAGCTTTCTTTTGCCCAGATTTTAATAGTCATAGCCATTGTGTGTGTGTGTGTGTGTGTGTGTGTGTGTGTGTGTGTGTGCGCGCGCGCACATGCATGTGTGTGTGCAGGAGTGCATATGTAAAGTATAATTGGAAATAGGTGATATTTGGAGATTCTACCCTCAGGGGCTGAACCTTCCTAGAGCTGTCATGAAATATTTACTTGATCTTGCATATGAATCCATGAGGATGAAAGCAATCTGAAAAAAAGAGAATTTTACAGCTGGAAGGGCATCTTAGATTTATTCATTTTAAAGATGAGGACATGTGGGTCTATAAATGGGAATCATTTGCCCAAGATCACACAAATTGTAAAAGCTGAGTAGGATCCAAAGCCCCGGCCACCCTTCTCCTTGATTGTGTTACTCACAAGTGTTCCCAGTTAACAGTGAAACACGGGTAAATGACAGATTATTTTACCTCTTGTGAGAAAGAGGGGGAAACAAAGAATCACTTTTTTAGTTAATTTCTTTTTTTTCTTTCTTTTGTCCAATATCTTCAAATATCTTCCTATGCTCTGTAAAAGGCCTCCCTTCATGGATAGTAAACACTAGAAATTTTAGTCTAGCCGAAGTTCAGTAGGACATAGCAGGAATGTATCTAGTAGAATTATCCTGCCAGTTAGTTACTCTAACCTATTAAAAAATTTAAGAAAAGGGGTGTATTTTTCTTTAATCAAAAGATAAGTTTTCAAATATGCTTAGAGCTGAGCTTTCTAAAATGGATAAAAATGTAAGTTGTTACAAACTGCAGACTTTGGGAAGCTTTCAGAAGGTACCTGTTTTATTTTATGAAACTGATACCAGAAAAGTTGGTGTTTCCTTGTTTGAGGGAGGTCAGAGGAGGAGGAATAATGAAAAGACAGTAGAGATTTCCACATTATGAAGAGATAAAAAATGTTGTTTGGATAAAACATGAATATATGAAGCTGTTGAAAACTGAGTAGCAGGAGTGAAAAGCCTTTATGCAAACTTCACAATTTTAAGAAGCTGACAGTGCAGTAAATTTGAGTCCCAGGTGTTTTGGATGTTTACCTGCCAAGGATTAGTTTTATGTAAATCCTAACTGAAGATTAGTTCTCATATGTCTGAGCTCATCTTTACATTCTACAATTTCTGTTAAAATTTCTAGAGCATTTACCTTTCCTTTAACAGTTTATCTTATAGGTTCTTTCAAAAAAAGCTGGTCCAAAGTTCTCTTCTCTGCCTCTGTTTTCCTTCTAGTTAAAGTTATTGTTTCTGGCCAGGAGGGAGGCAAAGAAGGCAGAAAAGGAAGCTAGAGGTGTAAGTTATTGGAATGATGATGATCACATATTAAATATCTACTGTGCATCAGGTGCAGTGCTGGGTAACCCTTCTTTATGTTTACAATTTCCCTGCAATGCAGTTATTGCTGTGCTTTCACTATATTTCAGGAGTGAAGGTACAAAGAAGTAAGCTACCAGCTTTCCAATAAATAAGAGGCCAAATTCATATTTGAACTCCAGTTTGCCTAGCTCCAAAGTCTGTGCCTTTTCTACTGTGTACACTATCTCCATTAAGCTTTATGTTACTGAACCTTAACACTCCTGACCATTTGTTTGAAGGCACTAACTTCTAAGGAGATCTCATATGTATTTTAGAAGACAACCTCACACCCCTCTCATTTAAGACCTGTTAATTTCACCAGATTGAGACAGTGGCTTATTTTAAAAGGCACTGTAGTGGTAATATTTCTACTACCACCCCTATAAAATTAATCTCTATGCGACCACAACTCAGCATCACAGTCAGTGGTGCACCAGTTCAACAATGATAGTAATAAGAAAACATTAGAAACCTTAGTGAAATGTTTCAAAATAATGTTATAGAGTGATTCCATTTATAACATACACAAAATTTCCTAAAAGGCACTCCTCTCTCTCTCTCTCTTTCTCTCTGCTCACACACGCACACACACACCATTTTCACGCTTGCCAGTTTGCCTCAGATATCTCTCCACTTCTAACTACCTAAAATCTACCAGACTCACACTGCCCTAGCTCTTGTCTTTCTTGCTTCTAACCCTTTTCTCTGCCACTACTACTCCTAGGCCTTTTCGGTACAAATCAATTCAACTAGACTTAGCTCCTTTCAGTCCCCCTTTTACTGTGATTCTGATTTGGACAGCAAAGACTCAGGAAGAGGCAGACACAGTATATTCTCCTTCACAGGCAGGGAAGGAGGACAGACTTGGAATACTGCCCCCAACCCCAGTGTATTTTTCCTGACACACTCTGCTCTTTGTGGTAGCTGCATGGTATTATCAGGGGTCTCTGGAGGTGGTCTTGCTCTTCTTTGGAGACAAGTAAAAACTGGTAGCTATAGCTGTGTAATGTTCTGTGTGAAGGAGGTACATTTCACTGAGGAAAATGAATAGACCTGGTGAAGAATCTCAGCTAAAATCTAATTTAATGACATACTTTCCTTTACCCTCATCCCTGGTACAGTGAGAAAAATGTGGTTGTGTTCCCACACCACATAGAAGGAATATACAATTCCTTTGCTACTCTCAACTTTGATTCCAAAGCCAGCCAAAGCAGGGATGGTGGTTAGCATTTTAGTAGGATGAGACATATAAAAGCACAGACTGTAGGGAAAAAAAACAACAAAACACAGGAGGTCTTTGGTATACTCAGTCCTGAGTCCAGTTGAATGGTGGAATATGAGCCTAAGGGGTGCTTAGTTTATTTGATGCCTCTCAAGTTAACATGGTTTGTGTGCTGCCAGTTATAACAGTTTCCATGAGTAGTTTCTAAAAGTACAGACTGTCTCATGTTTGTTTTGTTATCTTCTCAGCTAACTTTATATGGCTGCCTAGTGCATATGGAAAATAATCTGAACACTTCAGAAAGGCATTTAAAGCTTTCCTTTAGCTAAAAGTAACATTCTAGGTTTATCTTGCACTGCATATATCACTCTAAGGCAGAGGTTCCCAATCCCTGGGCCATAGACTGATACCAGTCCCAGCCTGTTAGGTACTGGGCCGCACAGCAGGAGGTGAGCTGTAGGCCAGTGAGTGAAGCTTCATCTGTATTTGCATCCGCTCCCTAGTGCTAGCATCACCACCTCAGCTCCACCTCAGATCATCATTCTTATGGGAGCACCAGTCCCTGGTGCCACAAAAGTTGGGGACAGCTGCTCTAAGGAATTAGGACTATAGTTACATGACCTAAACCAAAAGACTTGGCCACATAGTGAATTCGAAGATAAAAGTGAGTCAGGTAGGGAAGACCATTGGAGATGGGGGAAAGACATTCTAGCCTCAAAGGATGGAATGAGAAGGGTTCTGAGACCCAGGTTTGTCTGGGAGTGGCTATTATTTTCATATGGCTGCTGCTGAAGTCCCTGATAGAAACTAATTCTGTGGAAAGTGGACCAGGAATAGGAGTAAATTGAGACCAGAAATGCCATCTGGGTGTGTTTAGACTCATTTTCTATTCAGTAAGAGCCACCGAAAACAAAGGAATCTTGTATTCCAAATAACTCTGGTCACCATATGGAAAACAGATTGTGGAAAGAGACCAGCAAAAGTCAATTAGGAGACAAGTGATCCAGATAAGAGATGATAAACACCTAAACCTTGGTAGAAGCAGTGGGAATGGAGGTGACAGGACAGGATTTATGTTTTTTCACTAAATATAACGTACCATCAATTATAAGATACCATTTTTAAAGTATAACTAATGAAAAAACCTGTCAGTTATGACACAACATGAAGACACCAGCAATGAAAAAATGCATTTTTATTTCAGAGAGAAAAATGTACATTGTAGAATCAACTAAATATGATAAATAATTTTAGGAGGATGACATCTACATTTTGGACTTAGCAACTTGGAGGATAGTGATGCCATTAATAGGAATCATGGGAGCAGGGGAGGAAAAATGGATTCCAGAGAAAAGATGAATTCTCTTTTGGACACATTGAGTTGGCTATATTTAAGAGATATTCATGTACAGATGTCTGGCAGACAACTGGAAATGTTGGTTTGGAACTCAGGGAAAATGTTATAAAAATAAATTGGAGTAGGTTAATGAATGGATTATTTTGAATTAAATCCTTATGTTTAAGTATATATGAAGACAAATTATTATTTTTTCTATAACTACAAGTTTTGAAACTTACCCCCCTCACCCACCAAAAAAAATGATAGTCTTATCTTTGGTGTGTTTGATGTACATTGGTAGAGATGGAGTAGGGGTGAGGAAGAAGGAGGAGAAATGAAAGGAGTTTGAGACCACAAAAGGAATCATTAGCAACTGCACTTAGATATGAAAATTATGACAGATAATGACTTAGAAAGATCTTCACATAATTGACAGTTCATTGAGATAGAATATCCTACCAATCTCATACCCTCTAGCCTCTCTTATACCCCTTGATACTTCACTGTTAGTACTAAGAAAGTGTATTAGTTTGCTAGGGCTGCCATGACAAAGTATTGCAGACTGGCTGCTTTCAGCAACAGAAATTTATTTTTTTTCAGTGCTAGAGGCTAGCAGTCTAAGATCAAGGTGTGGACAAGTTTGGTTTCTTCCAATACCCCTCTCCTTGTCTTGTATATGGCCATGTTCTCCCTGTGTTTTCACATGGTTTTCCCTCTGTGTGTATGGCTGTGTCCTAATCTCCTCTTCTTATAAGGACATCAGTCATATTGGATTAGGGCCCACTCAAATATCCGCATTTAGCATAATTACCTTTTTAAAGACCCCATATTTAAATAGTCACATTTCTAAGTTACTAGGGGTTCTGACTTCAACATATAAGTTGTTGGAGAGTGGATAAAATCCAGTGGGTAAGCCAGCCAAGCACTTAAATTCTTATTCACATGTGTTATGAATGCCTAAACTTGCTAGCTGAGGTCTAATATCCTCTCCATGTACCACAAATTATTTTTCCAAGCTTGTTTCCATAATTATTTTGCATCTCTGCAGAGGTGAAAGGCTATATATAGCAATGCTATAAAAAAATTTTTTTCTAGCTTTTTTCCTTCCTGGCCCAGGGGAAAAAAAAAGCATTCTTTGAAGAAAGAAAACCACTTGTTCTCTCTTTATCTTTCATTGAACATCATTTAGCCGAGTTTGTGACATTACATCAGTTCCTTGCTTTTTTTCCCTTAGGAACAAACTTTCAATTAAGAATTGAGGAAAAATATATAATAGCAGGAAATACATATTTCAGTCTAAGTCTTACATTTCTTTTTCATAGTCATAGCTTACCTAAAGAAGAAATTCTGTGGAACTAATTTTTAGCATGTACTCCAAACCCAAGGTTGTAGAGATTCTGTTGTTTGACAACGGGAAAAAAATTTACCAAATATCTGAAAGCATCATATGAAAGAGTGAGACCATGCTAGGGTGAACCAGTATTTCTCTTAAAATATGCCATAATCTGAGATTGTTTTTGTAGAACATTTGTCTTGGCAAGCATTTCAAAAGTGCTTGCTAGACACCTTTCTTGTAATTAGCTGGCTTCCTGCTAGAATCTTAGGTCTCCCCTTATCTCAGTGGGTGCAAAAATTAGTTTCCTTCTCTCTCATTCTCTCCACAACACAAAATATTGTATTTCTGAATACATTTTTTTGTATTTAATTTATCTTTTATAAAATTGAACTTTATTCATTTTAAGTTTTGATTTGATTTAAATATTTTCTCTATTTAAAAAAAACAAAGGATAAGTGATATTATCTTATGAAAACAATACTTAATCTCGGTGGTCTTCCTCTCAAAAACCCATAATGCTAGTCTAACCATGAGAAAAAAAAAACAGACAAACCCAAATGAGGTACAAAATACCTGACCAGTACTCCTCCAAACTATCAATGTCATCAAACACAAGGAAGGTCTCAGAAACAAAGAAAGTTTGGTGGGTTCTTAGAACAGACAATGTGCATTAAGGAAAAACTAAGAAAATCTCAATAAAACATGAGATTTAGTTAACAGTAGTATACCAGTATTTGTTCATTAGTTGTGCTAAATGTACCATAGTAATGAAAAATAAAGGGTATGAGTTATACGGGAACTCCCTGTACTATCTTTGCAATTTTCTGTAAATATAAAAGCTATTCTGAAATAAAAAATGAACTTAAAAATAGAATGATGGACTATATAAAGATAAAATAGAGCATAATGTAAGGAAATAATAAAATAGGCAAAGAAACAAGTTATTAATAAAAATTAAATGTCAGCCTACCAGTTGATGTATTGGTATCAATAAATGGCAAGATACTAGTGAATTGGTTGGCATAACAATCTAATAAACTTTTATAAATGATGAATTGGTTGTAAACACTGTTTTATAGCATTTGGAAATTCCAAACAGTAAATCCACACATGAAGTTTCTGCCCACATATTTTAGGATACCTGTTTTTAGAATTTGCACAAAGAAATATTTCATGTCCTTTAGGGAGATTTAATAAAAACCAACAGGTGGGAAATGGGTTTTGCAGTAGCATGAACAGTCATAACCATAAATACTAGTACCTCAGAATTGTACCAGCAAAGGATTCTAAACACATTAATCACCCGACAGTGCAGAAAGTCCATTCTCAGGTGTCATCTAAATTTCAGGCACAAAGATTAAATGCCTCCACTTAAATTCAAAACACTAAATGGATATGATGATTCTTTATTTTTATAAGGATTCATGGAGTGAGTTCACCAGTTTCCTCATCTGTAAAATGGGGTAGATAAATCTCATCTCAGTATTGTGAATTAAATGAGATGATATATGTAAAATGTCTAATTAATATGGTGTCTGGTATAGTATGTTTTCAACCAATTGTGGCTGTGCTTATTATTTATTATGTTCATGATTATTATGATGGCTTGAGAATTTCAGAACTAGATGCTATTTAGAAATTTACTTTTGAAACATCATTATTTTACAACTGAGGAAACAGACTCAGAAAGTAGCAACTTGCCTAGGGCCATGCGGTGACTTTTTTCACAGTTGGAGTTGAACTCTTATCCCTTAGGTCCTATTGGGTACCTATTCCAGATCCAGATTTATTGATAGTATTGAGTGCCTACTATGCAACAGTAGTTGTCACAAAGCTCTCCCATAGAATTGTATTCCAGCATCTCTCCCTCTTGGGGATTCTGTTCCCCTTTCTCAGAGGGACAGAAGTCTCCACCTCCCTCCCCAGTAGGTGTGGCAATCACACTTTCTCCCAGTTAGTTTCCTTTCACTGCATCAGCATTTCAGGCTACTGCAGCCTGCTCATGGCCAGAGCAGAATTTGCTGTGCTGAGAACTGTTTTAGGAAAGGGAATGTGAGGGAATGTTCTGGCTGCTATGTTGGGGCTGCCTGTTGGAGCACACAAGGAGAGGCGCCCCACCCATCTGTCAGTGTGGGATGCTGGAGTTTAATGCGGAATATGAGGACACGTGGGCGTAAGTAACATTCATTTTGAAAAAATAATTGCTTATAGGTATCCATGAAGGAAGGAAGGAAGCTATTTAGATTTAACACTTGGTTTAGAAAAAAGTTACTTTTTATACACTTATAGTATGGTTAAAATAATCTCAGAAACACTTTCCTATGGGGTTCACCTGTCCCCTGATATTTCTACCACCTGTTGCTTTTAATTAAGCTTTTTTTTTATTCTCTAAGGAAAGCATTGTTTTTTGGAGGGGAGGTGTGTCATGGAAGATACATAGACACATTCATTTAGTCAAAAGAGGATTTTCAAGAATTTTGTGAATTATTTCAACAGTATAGGATGCCATGGGGGAAATGTGAGTGCATGCATCTGAGGTACTGTTTCACCTGAGCCAGCCTCACATCTGCTTTTGTTTCCACTGCCTACTGTACTTTCTTAAAAATCTCCATTTCTTAAAATGAGGAGGTAAAGAATTGAGGGTAAAATTGGGGAGGGAATGAGGAGGCAATGAGTCTGGGTTCATGGGCTTCATCTCCCAGTGTAGCCCATTTAACTTTGTCCTTCAAAGTCAATAGTTACTTCAGGCTGAGGAAAGAATGGAGGTTATTTCTGGGCAATTCTCTAATAAACTCCTGTTAGACCTATCCGAAGTCTAAAGGCTTCATGGCACTGGTTATCCAAGGGAGAGAGATTTTCCTTAGTCAAATTTATGAGACTGGCTTGAAAACCAAACTGAAACAGAGGCTAGTGAATCCCCATGACAAAATGATTCATCTTCATAGAGTTGGAAAATCTATTTTTGTCACCTTTATTCAGCCAACTCCTCATTTTTATCCCCTCACTGAATGACTGCTGTTTCCTTCAGGGTGCTGAATAAACCAAATGTCTCAGGAGTCTGAAACTTCCCTTTGGGTTGTTCCCAGAGTAGCTGATTCAGCAGCCCTGGAGAAGGGAATCGTTCTGCACTCCATGGGTGGGCACTGTGCAAAGTGAAGGTCAAATCAAACAGAGGCTGCACCGGTCAGCTGCCTGCCTTTTATTTAGGAATTCTGCCTGGGGGTACATGCCACTCTGTTCTCCTGACTTTTGTGTAAGGTGTGTACAAGGCGACTGGATGACTACAACTTTTCTGGCCTAGAAAACCTTTACAAAGGTGGGAAGAAGGGGCTTGCCTTTTTGACTGTTGAGGAGAGCATGGAAAATTTGCCAGTGAACTTCCTCAATCTAATAATAAAGCATCGAGAGACTTTCAGACACCATTTTTTCCATTTCTGAATTTCCATTCAGGTCTCTATCTATGCCTTTTCAGGCTACTGTAGATGCCCACTGGTTCTTGCTAGAGTCTTATGTAATGCTGAGAGGAGTGGTGATTGTTTTCTGCAAGGAAGTTAAAAGGTAAAGATAAGGAAGGAAACCCATTTTTACTGAATTTCCTTGTCTAACAGATTCAGCACGCTTACTGTTTGGGAGATATGGCAAATGGCAACTAGGCAAGCAAGAAGAATGTTGACTATATAGGAACAGTGTTCATGGCTGTTTGGGATATTTTTAGCATCTGGTATGTCCTAGGCACTCAGTATTTTATTATCTGAATGGCCAAGATACCATTCCTTATAGCCCCCAGTTAGTCTTAGCAGCTCTCCCTTCAGGAGTTATGGTCAGGAGTTGACATTCTGGAGTCAGACAGCCTTAATTCAAATCCTGGATTTGCAGCTTCTTAGCTTTGTGCTCTTTGGAAAGTTAATCATGTGAAGCCTCTATTTCCTCATCTGTAAAATGAGAATAATATAGTAACAACTTTATATGGTTTTCATGAAGAGTAAATTATTTAATATAGGTAAAGAGCCTAGAATTTTTCCTGTAATGTGGTTCAAGATATGAAGAGGAGAGAAAGCAGGAGGAGGAGGAGGAGGAGGAGGTTTGGTTATTGGGATGAATTTAAGAACTTTTGAAATTTTGACCCTGTCTTTCAGGTTCAAAGATTCCCTTAAACAATATTTCCAGTGATTTACAAACCTTCCTTTGTTCAATAGAGAGAATAATTTGAGAATAAAAGAATAAAGTGGAATTCATGAGGGAGGAAGATTACTTCTAATCTCTCAACAAATAGTCCTACACTGCGCCAGGTACTAAACTAAACATTGAGTATTTAGTGTTTAAACCAACAGTCATAGTCATAGTCTTAATGGATGTGACAGTCTAGACTCTGTTGAGCACTGTGAACACAGCTGCTATGTTCTTTTTTCTCTATTAAAATGGTATGTTGAATAGACCTAAAAGGATGATACTTTCAAACTCAGCTCAGCTCCTAGCAGTGAATGAGGGGTGATGAAGTAAGGACAGAGTTGTGTGTGTTGTGTAGTGACATACAAAATTGTGTGTGTTTGTGGAGCGGTGTACAAAGCCCAACTCTACAACAATATAAAGGTAGTGAATAATATGTAGACATGGGCATTGGATTGACCCATGAAACTGGAGGGAAATCCAAAGAAGGAAGGTGTATAATCAACCTCTGAAACATAAAGGAGCATGGGTAAATAGTAAAAGAATGAGAGAACCAAAGCTGTTATTATCACATGATTTAAGAACCATTAGACCCTAAGAGTCCCCAAGCCCAACTTTGAGAGTGTAGATTGAAGAAGACTGGATTTCTTCAAGGTTCTCCTCTCTTTTCAGGTCCTGGTGCTGCTGTGGTAGGTGGGCTTCTGTTTGGTCCTTTTCAGATCCAAGAGCTTCGCATCTCTTGGAAACACAGGGATATGTGTGAGCTACTGATCTGCATTCTGGTTTAGCTAGTCTGTAGAACATTCTGATATTTCAATTTGCTCAATCTTTTTTTGATTTTGGAGAACTTCGACAGTGATCTGTACCTGCCATTTACACAATTCAATCACCTTTGCCAGATCTGATTTTGAGTGGCAGTTTTATCCTTAGATGTCTTCTAGTCCAGACCCTGTAAGTTACCAGTGTGAATTGTGGAATGAAATAATAATTTTTCATTCTACTTTCATCCCAGTGGTTGGATTAATTCCTGGGAACTCTGTTTTCTGTAAGCAGTCATTTCTTCCATAGCAGCCATCTGTGAAGAAATGGAGCTTACAAAATGACTGGGTCATGTTTTACACAGCTGCATTCAGTTCCTTCTGTTTGATTCCCATGTAAGCTTTGGCAGTGATTTCCCGAAGTGTTTCTGTGGGTGGTGCCGGAGAATGACTTTGGTAAATAGCCCCCTGGCTGTTGTTGGCTGGGTCCCAGCAAATACCATAAAGGACACAATCTGAAAAATCATTGAGATTTCCTTGCGCTTCCTAGAGCTGACCCTGGGACTGACATCTGAAAATCTGACCTCAGCCATATTGTGGTATGTGCAGTGACTGGGACTTGTTCTGTGTCTGCTGGCGTCTGGTTGGCTGCTGTGTACCCAAGTGGACTTCTGCCTGCATCACATTTCCTCTCCTCTTACTGCACACATCCTGGGATTGTCACCCTGGCCTCGAATCTGCTGGAGTCTTTTTTGATGGACT
>CM053513.1:23858566-23936880 GCA_028627145.1 Eidolon dupreanum
TGATGATGAAAGAAAAGAACATTAGTTAGATTAAATGATTGTTCAGCATATATTCACTCCCTTTTTCTCTACTTTGTGGGTGGAAAGGGGACATAGACTCTTGCTTATTGACCCTGGGCTTGGACTTGTGACCGGTTCCAAATGGAAGCTTTGATTGGCTTGGCAAATTTATAGTCAGTGCAAACCCTATCAAAATTCCAGTAGCAACTTTTTACAGAAATAGAAAAAGAGTCCCAAAATTTTTATGAAACCGCAAAAGACTCCGAATGGCCAATGCTAATAAATATTGGTAAAAATGTTTATTTTATTTTACCAATATTGCTGAAAATATTTTTTAAAAAATGAATAATTGAAATGTGGGATGAAACAAGATATCCAAGAAGAAATTCTCTAAACAGAAATATGAATCTAATTTGGATGAAGACACTGAATTTAGTGATACTGTGATCAATTAGTACAGAGGTGGTGGTTAAAGCTATAAAAGGCTGTACAGTCCCAAGGAAGCAATGTAGACAGAGTAGCAAAAAGATAAGGACAGGCCCTTGGGGTGGTCTAGTGTTAGAGGACAACAGAACTGAGAGGGAGTCCATGGAGGAGACAGAGAAAGAATGATTGAAGAGGGAGGAGGAGACCTGGGGCCTTGTAGGGACATGAAATCCAAGGGAGGAGAGGGTTTCAAGGAGTGAAGGATCGATAGTATCAACTGCAGTGGAGAGGTCAAAAAGAATGGGATGGGGTAAAAATTTAAAATTTCTCTCAAAACGAAGTCATTGGTGAACTTAGAGATGCTTTCTACATGTGTAAAATTTTGATTACTATCAAACAAAAAATATCTAGAGATAGTTGAAACAATATAGAAAGTAATAAACAAACTGTAGAGGCAGTTCTCTCCATTCAAGGCACCAAATATAACAGAGCAAACGTTAGCTTCTAGTGTCATTGTCAAGAAAACGTCATATGAAACTGTATGTGCAATAATCATTTTAGAAATAGAAAAAAGTAGAAACCATCACCTCCTCCAAATACTCTGTACTTTACCCTTTTTTCATTTTTTTCCTTTTAGAAACAAAGAAAGCTGCTACAGAGAATACTAGCAGAAAAAGCATACATTTTTATCTGAGCCAAGTATTTAGAAAGTCGAGGCCATTTAGCTTAGGTTAATGATGTATTAATTCACAACAGCAACAGCCTTTGTAAATAATAGCTGGAATCAAGAAGAGCCTTTAACATGAACACAAACTTTGATGACAAGTTGATAGTGCAGAATAAAACTTGTTAGTAACAATGAATTTGGGGTTCCACTTTAAATGGGGATTATTTACTTGGCCAAATGTGGTAATTAACCAAAGAGTGATTAGGAGTCTAAGGGATTCATTTATTTGATAGAAAGTAAAAAGCCAAGGTTCACTGAGCTTTGTCATAGATGCTAAAGAAGTGATAACAACACTGCTTGCAGGCAAACTGATACCAAACTGTCTTAGTGAGTTGCTAACTTCAGATACACAACCAGAAGACTCTGAGAAAGAATTCTGCTGAAACAGTAAGAAATTCTACAGCCTAATAATTGTTGTAGGGAAGGGAGTTAGAAATAGTGATAAAGTTCAATTATAATGAAATTATTAGTAACTTAATAGTAAAAGAAAAGGAAACAAAACAGTAACTCCTTAGAAAGGATTGACCAAAATATCCCACAAGAGCAATATAACATGCCCATTTATTTTTTGGTTTCTTATCATTATAAATGATGGACTATCAAAGCAACAGCAAATCCATTAATCAAGGCTGTAAACAATTAAAATCCTTTTCCAGATCCGGGAAAACATCAGAATGATCAAGACAGTGCCAAAAAAAGGAACATAAATTTCAGCCAGCTCTTTGGATCTGGAAAGTGTTTAGGCTACTCAGCCAAAAAGTCAGAGAGAGCAACGAGTCTAAACTAAGCTGATAACAACTGATCATTAATTAGAACTGAAGCCAACTATCAGTCTAGAGAAATGTCTTGGCTACTCAGCTAAGAGCCAGAAAGCCAAAGGTCCAAGTTAGGTTCATGATAATTAATCACAGGCAAAGCCACTGCCCAGAAAAGCCCCTATTAATAAAGGGGTGCCTTTGAGAAGAAGCAGCCCCAGGAGAAGCTGGCAGGGAAAGAAAGAAGATAGGGGACCCTGTCCACTCTTCTTAGAGGTTCAAACTAAGGCTGAAGCCTAAAATTAATAATCATGTGTAACAAATTCTAGAATTAAAATGCAGACTTAACATCTGATAATTTGTCTTTGCTGCAAGGAATTTTTAAAAATGAGATTCTGGTTTTTGAATACCATTTGAAATAGGAGGAAGGTACAGGTAGGAGAGCAAGGGAGCAGTTATGAAGATTATTTAAAATAAGAGATGTCCAAAGGGAAATTAAATCTTGATAGCACCAAAAGTCAGTAACCAAATGCAAACAAGTAAAACTGACAGTATGGGACTGTGGGAAGTGACTATGTAAGGGATAGTTTAGGTGGGATTTAAGAATTGGATTCCATTTATAAGCTCATGTGTGCTGATATTTAAATTCATTTCTGCATCTATAAGAAAGCATTTTTCCTATCTCATTGGAGAAAGCACAAGTACCTTTTAATGCACATGTTCATTTTCCTTATAATAATATCATATTTCATGGATTCTAGGCTGCATGTTATTTTCACATTTTAATATCTCTGAAGTCAATATATATTACAATCAATAATATGTCATGATTTAATTGGAAGTGTTTTAACTTTCTTATTGGTACCAAAGCAATGACATTTCTTACAATTGATGTCATGTAGATCTGATGTAGTTCATGAAGAGCCACTTGCACAGCAGATGGGTGATATGGCTGCACATATGCCACTTCCTACTGCAGAGAAGGACCCCAACCCTTGCCCTGTGGGGTCCGAAATACAGAAAGCTGGGGGTGTGCCTGAGGGTCATTGATGCACATAGAGCTAAGAAATTCCAGGAAAGATTTGCATGTGTCTAATACAGTGGGCACAGGGGCATTCTAGATGTCTTCTGAGAACTTTACATGCAATGCGACTTGTGAGTTTGCCAGCTCATCCTGTCTGAAGCACAGGTTCTTGGGAAGATAAGGAATGCGTCAAGCTGCACTTGGATCCTTTCTATACATTTTATACCTGCATCATGCTAAGGATTCATTAAACCTCATAACAATGCAGGAAAGTTGGCACTGTAGTATCCTCCCCATTTCACAGATGAGGAAATTGAGGCTCCAACAGAGTGAGTAACCTGCCAAAGTTCACACTGCTAATAAGTGTGAAGGCCAGTACCTGAACGCAGATCCATGTGGCTCCAGAGCCCATGCACTTAACCATTATATCACCCTAACTCTACTAATACAGTCTCTGGACAAAAAATAGTATTGGCGTTTTACAAAGACTGAGTAGGAGTAGACAAGATGGAAGAGGATGGAGAAACTCGATTCTAAGTGAGAAGACTAAGTACAGGTAGAAGATGCTCAGCCTCAAGCTTTGATGCCATCTATAATTAAGGGTTTTCATTCAATGAATGTGAATGGTGGGACTGGTGGCTCTGAGCACACTTCCTCTGTGTCCTTGTATACAGGTGTCAGGAATCTGCATGAGTAAGTTATTTGATCTCTGGAATTCAGATGGCATGTAATGAAACCTGTAGCACTTTTCCATCACTAGAAGATGCAAATTTTATTCCTGAAAAAATTGATTAAAATTCTTAGTGTTTTAATTATCCAAAGAAGGAATCATACAAACACTATATTCAAATCTGAACTCTGTGTGCGTATGTACATGAGGTGTGTGCGAGTATGTGTTCAAAGATATATATTATTTTAAAAGCTGTAAAATGTAATTACTTGGCTAAGCTTTGACCATGTGGGAGATTTCACAAATACCATTCTGATATGTCTAGGTCATGTTTACATATTTTAAGACTTATTAGGGTAATTTCCACTGGGAAAAAATTGTGTAATTCTATGTAAATGGTAATTTTGAATGCATAAGTACATTTTTGGTTAAGGAGAACATTATTGTTTCTTAATATATTACTGGAGATATACACAGATGTTGTTTATGTTTTTGTTTTATGTAAATTGCCTTTCAACATAGAAGAAATGTATACATAAGATTTAAACTTGCTGTGTTTTACATATTTAGCTTGTGTAGTTTGTTTATATTTCACAGAAAGCAAATATAGGAAAGCAGTAGAAACCAGCATATTGCATCAAGCTTTCTGATAGTTTTAAATTAAATGCCCTGAATTTGTTAACCTTTACAAATGCTGAGAAATTATAAAAGACAATCCAGGAAGAGTGTATCTTTTACTGCACTCCATGTATACCAGTTTTAGCAGTTAGCTGGTCTTTCTCCGTTCCCCGAATGCTGTCATTCCCACAGTTATTTTTTTGCCCGTGATATTTCTTCGGATCCCATTTCTATCTCAGAATGTGTTCTCTGTGGCCTTGTCAAATCTTACTTGTATTAGTCTCCTGTGACTGCTATAACAAATTACCTCAAAATTGGTGGCATAAAACAAGAAAAATTTATTCTCTTATAATTCTGGAGGCCAGAGATCTGAAATCAGTTTCACTGGGCTGAATCAAGCTGTCAGGCGGGGCCATGCTCCCTGTCGGGTCTCTGGGGGGAACACTTTTCTTGCTTTTTCCAGTGTCTAACTTGTGGCCACATCACTACAATCTCTGCCTCCATGGTCACATTGCCTCTCTTCTTCTGTGTGTTTAATCTCCTTTTGGCTCTTTTTATAAAGACCCTTATGAATGGATTTGGTCCTACCCAGATAACTCAGGATAATCTACCCATGTTAAGATTCTTAAATGAATCACATCTGCAAAGACCTTTTTTTCCTTATAAGGCAGTATTTACACGTTCTGGGGATCAGGACTTGATACCTGTAGGTAGCCATTATTCAGCTTACCATACTACCCATTTTTCTACATCTTTTCGAATCCCATCTTTTCCATGAAGCAGAAGAATGGAAAAAGCTCTGAACTGGTAACAAGAAAAGCTAGACTCTCTCTAGTTTGACTTCGAACTAACTTGCTTTGTTACCTTGAGTGCCTCAGTTCTCTGAACCTGTGTCCTTGATTGTAAAATACATGAATTAGATGAGATTTTGTCAATAGGGCGGTCATGGCATTTTGAATGGGATAGTTCTTTGTCGTGAAGGATTTTAATACACTTAGCATACTTGGCCCTAACTGCCAATAGGGATCTCAAGCAATACGGTATCCCACTCACATTTCCTAGTGGGGTGGGGCGGGGTGGGTTGGAGGAACAATATTGCCCCAATTGAGAGCCATCGGAATAAGATATCTCTAAAATCCCTTTTTAAAAGAATAATATATTTATTGATATTTTCCCTGATTTAGAAGTAATGCATTTCATGCCAATTAAATAACATATTGAAAATTAGTTTAAGTAGAAACAAGAAAGAAAATCACTCAGGATTATTGCTGTAAGCATTTTGACATTATCTATCCAGTCTTTTTTCATCTATTTCTATATGTTTTAAAACCCAGATAGATCTCGCCCTACATCCTGTTTCATAACTTGTTAGTCTAAACAATAAACTATGAACATTCTTCTATGTCATGAAATATTCTTCTGAGATGATTTTTAATGAAACTTAGTATTTCATATATTTCATTGAAATAACACTATGAGTCATGTCACTCTGATCCTGTGATTGCAATGCATCTTTTTTCCTTCTCCGGTTTTTTGTACCACCATTTGGAACCAGATTATATTGTCTTTTTATTCTCCATTTTTTTCTTACAAATATGTAAAATCAGAAAATCCTTGACAGCAGGTACTGGAAAAATATTAGTTTGAATGAAAATCAACTAAATATTAGAAACAAATGAAGATTTTTAAACACTTACTATATCAATGGATGCCATTCCCCAATTATCCTGAAGGGGGAGAGATCAACAATAATAGTAATTAACATTTATGTAGCATCTTTATGTGTCAGAACACTCTAAGTATATTAATTCACTTAACTCTCACAATAACAACACTAGGTAGGTACTCTTAAAGGAAAACTGAGACACAGAGAGACCAAGTAACTCTTCCAAGTCCACACAACTAATAAGTGGTAAAACTGGGATTTCAGCTCAAGTAGTATGGCTCCTTATGTCTGTACTCTTAACCACTGCAGCACATAAACTACTATACCGGAAACAACAACAACAACAAAGGAAGGAGAAATGGGAAACCTTGGTAGCTGGGGACCTTACTTCTATCTCTCAAGGCTCTAGGAAGAGAGTCAATCTGCATCATATTGGTGATGAGTTAAGCATTTGGTGCATTTTTCATTAGAAATTCTTTAGGTGCGTTTTCTATATTTATTTAACTGGGTTAGACAGGATCAGCAAAGAGTGTTCTATTATTTCTACTCTATTTCTACTATCTGTTTGTGGAGGAAGAAGATTCGTTTAAATTTTTCTAATTAGGTATGAAGTCCTGTTTGGAGACCTGAGTTATTTGGCAACTTATTTCTGTTTTTTCCTTCGATATTTTGCGCCCTTTAAATACGAGCACCTCAGGTTGCTGCACAGCTAGCCGGCCCTTTAGTCTAGCTCTTTTCTAGAAGCCAGGGTGGTGTTCCTTGGCTCCCTCTCATCAGCTGCTTAGAGTGGGCATTCCTACTTTTCTCTCTCATCAGTTGTGATGTTCTCCAACCTAGGGAAATGGATAGTCAAGCCAAATATTATTTAAATGCCAATAAAATGCTTCAAAATAGGAATCATATTTTAAAAGTGTTATTCATATTATTATTATATATGTTGTTTACATGTTATCATGAATAATTATTCCTCAATGATGTCATGGTTTTCTATCTAGAGAGAGCACGTTAAATAAACAGATGAACAAAAGATCTCTAATATCTTTTTGTTTTTTTTCTTAGGATTTTCATTTCTCTGCTTACATTGTCTGTCCATGCTTTCCATCCATTGGAGCCCTTAGCGTATTACTCATAATTCAAAATTCCCAGTCATAATTCCAACATCCCTGCCATGTCTGGTTCTGCTATTTGCTCTTTCTCTTCAAACTGTGTTTTGTCTTTTGGTGTGCCTCGGAATTTTTTCTTTATAGCCAGACATGATGTATCCAGTAGAAGGAACTGCTATAAATAAGCTTTAGTAACGTGTTGGGGAAGCCGTCTGTAGTCGTATGATTAGGTATCAGTCTTTTAGTGAGTCTGTGCCGCTGATCTGTGAACTCGAGAGTCTTTTTCAGTGTTTTTTTTCTCTCTTGAGTTGGGGCAGAATGGCTAGAGTGGGCTGAAGGTGCAGGTTTTTCTTCTCCCACTTATAAGGCTAGACCCAGCTGGAATTAGTTATCTCCTTCCCCCAGGTCAGGTAGGTTCTGATAGTGCCCCAGCAAGAGAGGCTCTGGTTAACTAGCTTCCCCTGAGGGCAGGCCTTGTTAGGAAGTGCCCTGGCCTATTTCAAGTGACTCCTTTTCTCTTATTCCTGCCAGAAGCCCAGGAAATTTTTTCTCTGATATTTATTGTGGGAATCTGGTCGAGCTCCTGGAGGTAAATTTCACAATATTGAGGGGCTGCCTTGTGGCTAACTATCCCTGGAATTTATAACTCTCAGACTTGTCAATTACAATTTTGGTTTTTCTGCTCTGGTCCTGGTTCCTACAGTGGTTTCTGCTCATGAATCTCTGCCCTGGTTAGCCACAACTCCCTTTATCCATCAGTCTGACTCTGCAATCTCAGGGACAGCATTTGCCCTGTGTTCTTCCCTATCTATGGAAGCACGAAGAGTTGGTGATTTTTCAGTCTGTTCAGCTTTTTATTTGTTGTTACAACAGAGTGGTGACTTCCAAGCTCCTTACAGGTGGAACTGGAAACTGGAAGTCACTAGAGGAACAAAAGAAACATTTCAAGCTCTGCCCTCATGGAGCTTATTCCCTAGAGGGAAAGCCAGATGATAACGAAACAAACATAGACTAGAATCTGAGGTAGTGATGGCTATTAGGAAGGAAAATGAAGTGGCAGCAAGAGGACAAAGCGGGTTGGATGGGGATGGAGGAGGGAAGCTTTTAGGATAGGATGGCCAGGTGGCATGTGAGAAGAGCCTGGAATGAAGGAGCAAGCCACACAAATAGCTGAGGAACAGTCAATGCTGTGGGAACCTGATGAGCTTAACGTGACTGAGAAAGCCAGTGTGACTGGAAAGGAGTGGATTAGGAGCTGAGTGACCAGAGCCAAGACTGGAGGTGAAGACAGGTGTCTGGATATGTTAAAACCTGGACAGAAAAACAGAGATGGATTTTGAGTCAGGAAAAGGTGTTATTTGATTTTCATTTTATATATTTGTTGTAATGCCATGTGGAGGAGTTAAGAAGTTAAGAATCTGGTCAGGAGCCACTGTAGCAGTGTAGGAGAGAGATGATTGTGCCTTGACTAGGAGTCAATGGAAGTGTGAAAAATGGTCAGATTCTGAATATAATTTTATTTTAAAACTTTTTAAATTTAAATTTTATTTTTTAATTATAGTTGACATTAAATATTATATTAGTTTCAGTGTACATCATAATGGTTAGACATTTATGAACTGATCAGATGTGATCCCTCTGATGAATCTTGCATCCATTGAATAACATATATAGTTATTATGATATTATTGACTGCATTCCTTGTGATGAACTTTACACCCCCATGACTATTTTGTAACTGCCAATTTATACTTCTTTAATTTTAAAAAAGTTTTTATTTTTATTTTTTTAAATTACAGTTGACATACAATATTATATTAGTTTCAGGTCTACAACACAGTGATTAGACATTTATATAAATTACAAAGTGATCACCCTGATAAATCAAGTACCCACCTGACACCGTGCATAGTTATTACAATACTATATTCTCCATGTTATACTTTACATCCCCATGACTATTTTGTAACTATTTGTACTTCTAAACCTCCTCCTCCACTTTACCAGTCCCCCCAACTCCTGCCGTCTGGCAACCATCAAAATGTTTTCTGTATCTATGAGTTTGTTTTTATTTTGTTCTATTATCTTATTCTCTAGAATCTACTTATAAGTGAAATCATAAGACATCTGTCTTTCTCTGACTTACTCCACTCAGCATAATAACCTCTAGGTCCATCTGCGTTGTTGCAGATGGCAAGATTTCATTCTTTTTTATGGCTGAGTAATATTCCATTGTATATATGTACCACTTCTTCTTTATCCATTCTTCTATTGATGGATACTCAAGTTGCCTCCATATGTTGGTTGTTGTAAATAATGCTGCAATAAACATATGAATGCACATATTCCTTCAAAGTAGTGTTTTGGGTTTTTTTTAGATAAATACCCAGAAGTGGGATCACTGGGTCCTTCATTGTTTCTTGTTACAGCTTTTGTTTTAAAGTCTATTTTATCTGGTATAAGTATTGGTGCCCCACCTTTTTTGTTTACATTTTCATGAAATATCTGTTTCCATCTTTTTACTTTCAATCCGTGTGTCTTTCTATCTGAAGTGAGTCTCTTGTAGGCAGCATATGTAAGGATCTTGTTTCCTTATTCATTCAGCCACCTCTATGTCTTTTGATTGGAGCATTTAATTCATTTACATTTAAAGTAACTGTTGATAGATATGTAGTTATTGCCATTTTATTATTTATATTTTTAAAATTAAGCTTATTGAGGTAACATTGGTTAATACAATTGTATAATTTTCAGGTGTACATTATAATTTGACATCTGTATATTCTATTGTGTGTTTACCACCCAAAGTCTAGTTTCCTTCAGCTATCCACTTCACCCTCCCCGTACCCCCTATATTTGACCTCCTTTACCCCATCTACCTCCCCCGTCCTCCCCGACCCTCTACCTTCTGTTAACCACTAGTCTATAGTCCATGTCCATGAGTCTCTGTTTGTTTGTCCTGTGCATTTGTTGCTTTTAGGTTTATATGCCAGATATAAGTGATATGTGATTTTCAACTTTTTCAGTCTGGCTTATTTCTCTTGGCATGATTATCTTGAGGTCCATCCAAGTTGCCGCAAATGGCAGTATTTCATCTCTTCGTATGGCTGAGTAATATTCCATTGTATATATGTACCACAGCTTCTTTAGCCAGTCATCTATCGTAGGACACTTAAGTTGCTTCTATGTCCTGGCCACTGTGAATAATGCTGCTATGAACATCAGTGTGCAAATATCTTTTTGGACATGGGTTTTCAAGTCTTTGGGGCAAATACCTAGTAGAGGGATTGCTGAATCATATGGTAGATCAATTCTTAGTTATTTGAGGAACCTCCATACTGTTTTCCATGGGGGCTGTACCAATTTGCAGTCCCACCAGCTGTGTATAAGTGTTCCTTTTTCTCTGCATCCTCTCCAACATTTGTCATTACTTGTCCTGTTGATTATAGCTATTTTAACAGGTGTGAGATGGTATTTCATTGTGGTTTTGATTTGAATTTCCCTAATAGCTAGTGATGTTGAGCATCTTTTCATATATTTGTTGGCCATTTGTATGTCCTCTAGGGAGAAGTGTCTGTTCAGGTCCTCTGCCCATTTTTTGATCGGATCGTTTTTTTGTTGTTGTTACTGTGTTATATGAGTTCTTTGTATATTTTGGATATTAGGCCCTTATGGGAGGTGCTGCTTGCAAATATATTTTCCCATTTGGATGGTTGCCTCTTTACTTTGCTGACGATTTCTTTTGCTGAGCAGAAGCTTTTTAGTTTGATGTAGTCCCATTCATTTATTTTTACTTTTATTTCCCTTGCTTTTGAGGTCAAATTCATAAAATCCTCTTTGAGTACAAGGTTCTTCAGTTTAGTTCCTATGTTTTCTTCTATGCATTTTATTTCAGGTCTTATATTCAGGTCCTTAAACAACTTTGAGTTAATTTTGAGTTAATTTCATTCTTTTGCAGATGATTTTCCAATTTTCCCAGCACCATTTATTGAAGAGGCTTTCCTTTCTTGCCGGAACCCGCCCGACGGAGTTGAACAGTCCTGAGTGGGGGAGCGAGGGTTAGGAAAAAAGACAGAGAAGAGAAAAAGATCTCAGGAGGGCATACAGTCAAAGCTGCAGCACCGAGTTTATTTAGCACGATATACTTATACAGCTTGAGTACTTGACAAAGTGCTCATAACAAAGTAACAAACTGCTCAAAACAAAACCACAAGTATTCAGAAACAATAGCTGTGATTAACATGGATTAACATAAAGCCAAGAGAAACCTCCTCCCTTGGGATTTCAGAAACTGATGCTTCTCCTCCCTTGGAATTTCAGGAACTGATAATTCCTTACAAAGGGCTCCCAACACTTTCTCCACTGTATATTTTTGGCTTTTTTGTCAAAAATTATTTGCCCATATAAATATGGGTTTACTTCTGGACTTTTGATTCTGTTTCACTGGTCCATGTGTCAGTTTTTCTGCCAATACCATGCCATTTTGATTACTGTCACTTATTATTGATATTTTTTAAATCTTTCTTCTTCTTCTTCTTCTTCTTCTTCTTCTTCTTCTTCTTCTTCTTCTTCTTCTTCTTCTTCTGCTTCTGCTTCTGCTTCTGCTTCTTCTTCTTCTTCTTCTTCTTCTTCTTCTTCTTCTTCTTCTTCTTCCTCCTCTTTCTCTTCCTCCTCCTCCTCCACTTCCTCCTCCTCTTCCTCCTCCTCCTCATTCTTCTTCTTAGTCCCATAAACATTTCTTATAATACTGGTTTGGTGAACTCCTTTAGCTTTTTCTTGTCTGGTAAACTATCTGTCCTTCAATTCCAGCTGATAACTTTGCTGGGTAGAGTAATTCTGGTTGGAGGTCCTTGCTTTTCATCTCTTTGACTATTTCATGCTAATCTCTTCTGGCCTGCAAAGTTTCTGTTGAGAAAACAGCTGAAAGTCTTGTAGGTAACTAACTGCTTTTTTCTTGCTGCTTTCAAGTTCTCTCTTTGTTTTTAACCTTTGGCATTTTAATAATGATGTTTCTTGGTGTGGGCCTCTTTGGGTTCATCTTGTTTGGAACTCCCTGTGCTCCTTGGGCTTGTATGTCTATTTCCTTCGCTAGTTAGGAAAGTTTTCCATCATCATTTCTTCAAATAGATTTTCAATTCCTTGCTCTTTGTCTTCAGCTTCTGGTACACCTATGATACAAATGTTGGTACACTTGATGTCCCAGAGTCCTCTTGAACTATCCTCATAGTTTTGGATTCTTTTTTCCTTTTGCTGTTCTGTTTGGGTGTTTTCTGCTACCTTATTTTCCAAATTACTTATTCAGTTCTCTGCTTAATTTAATTTACTGTTGATTCTCTCTTTATTTTGGACTTTTTTTACATTTAAAAAATCTTTTTCCATCTCTTTTTGTTTCCTATCTCTTTGTTGAAGTTCTTGAGATCATTGAGCATCTTTATAACTAATGTTTTGAACTCTGCATCCAGTAGATTGCTTGCCTCCATTTTGTTTAGTTCTTTTTCTGAAGCTTTGTTCTGTTCTTTCATTTGGGACATGTTTCTTTGTATCCCTATTTTGGCTCCCTCCCTGTGTATCCCTGGTGTCTTTTAAGCTGCTGCCCCAGTGCTGAAGCTCAGAGTGAGTCCGTCAGTGAATAAGTATACGTGCCGGCCCTTTAAGAGGGTACTCGGCACTCCAGCCACCCTCTGTCTCACTTAGCCGCAATCTTCACTGATGTTCACATCCAGAAGTAATGAGGATAAATCTTCCCAGCACTGGGAAGCCTTGTGTGGAGCTGGGACGCCACCTCCACCACCCGCCTCTCACTCCTCCACAGAGGGGAGCTCCGCAGCCAAGATATCCCTCCTGATTCTCAACCACCACATTTGGGTATGGGACCAGACTGTTTTGCATCTCTGCCCCTCCTATCAGTTTTGATGTGGCTTCTTCTGTGTGCCCTTAGTTCTGGACTTCTATTCAGCTAGAATTCAGGTGATTCTCACTGATGGTTGTTCTGTAGGTTAGTTGTAATTTTGCTGTGGTCATGAGAGGAGGCCAGCACAGCATTCACCTACTCTTCCATCTTGCCTGGAACACAGATTCTGAATGTAATTTTAAAAGTAGATTTGATGGATTGGTTGTGGTGTGTGAAAAAAAGAAAAAAGTCAAAGACTTCTAGTTTTTCACTCCACAGAAGTACAAGTGGGGAAGGATGCCAAAACAAAATCAAATATTAAATTTAGTTTGCCTATTAGGTATCTGAGTAAAATATTAGAAATCATTTGGATATATCAATTGGGAGAGATTTCCATGCTGCAGATTTAATTTCGGGCATATAAATGTGGATTAAATCCTTAAAATAAACATAATGATCTAGAGATGTGGTTTCCAATATGGTAGCTACTAGTTACTGTGTGTAGCTATTGAACACTTGAAATACAGCTAGTGGAAGTAAGCAACTGAATTTTACTTAATGTCAATTTAAATTTAAATGTAAAAACTGACATGTGATATAATTATTTGAAAACTTTCAAGTATGTTTAGATAAGCTTAGATATAGTTACAACTGTAAATGTTATAAAATCAAGCATTTCCTAGGAAATGGAGATCAGGCATTTCTTAGGAATGTGTAGCATATGAATTAAGATGTATTATAAGTGTAAAATATATACCACGTATCAAAGACTTTGTACAAAAATGTAAAATAACTCATTAATAGTTTTAATATTGATTTCATGTTGAAATGATAATACTTTGGATATACTGACATAATTAAATTAAATTAATTAAAATTAATTTCACCTGTTTCTTTTTTCTTTTGAAAAAATGTGGCTACCAGAGACTAAAAATTACATATGTGTCTTACGTTGTATTTCTGCTGGATCGACTAAAGAGGTAGTATAGTTAAAAAAAAAAAAAAACATCTGAGGATTGAACTCTTGGGTACTCTATGATTAAGAGGTTTTAGAGAGAGGCTAATCCTGTGAAGAAGCCTCCAAAGAAGTAGCCTCAGAGGGAGACCAACCAAGACAGTAAGGTGTTCTAGAAACCAAGTGAGAAAAACAAAACAAAACATGAGTTAAGAAGGAGGGAGCAAGTGAATATGTTAGAAGCTGCTGAGAGGTTAGACCATGCAGCCTGAAAACTGGCTGTTGGATTTAGTAACATGGAGATCTTTAGCAAACTTGATGGTTTCAGTATGTGTGTGTGTGTGTGAGAGAGAGAGAGAGAGAGAGAGAGAGAGAGAGAGAGAGAGAGAGAGAAAGAGTGAAGGGGCACAAAAGGCTGATTGAAGTAGATTATTTAAAAAGTCAAGAAATTTACTTTTTCAAGAAATTTTGCCTTTCAGAGGAGCAGAATTAATGGAGCTGTTGAGGAATAGGGGTTCAAGGGAAAGGATTTTTTTATTCAGTGGGATATATTTTTGTAGTAGCTACTAGCATTTAATTTTCTATCAAGATTTCGATGGAAAGAAATCATCTTGCAAATATCTTTTTGATAGCAGGATGATTCTAATTTTATTTAATCAGACTTGAGGAATGCTAAGAATTTCAAATGAGTACCTGTGTTTTGACTGGCCCATGAAATCACTGCGAAGAAAGAAGTCTAGGATTACCAAATTTGTTTTTAGGATCACTAAAATGACTAACACAATGGATTTTACAGAGTTTCCTAAAATATAGAACTGTGACATCATCTCTTTTGCAGTAGAAATGTGTAGAATTCTAGAACTTTGGAACAGAGCACAGGTGTCAAACTTGTATTAAATTTTGATTTGTCATCACATCTTATCTTAATTTCCATAATACTTATAGGTTTTGGCACGTAATACATGCTTAGTAAAATTGAATGAATGAGTGAAGATAATCTCAACAGGCTGAAACACTAAGGACTAGCAATACCCAAGACTTCACCAACAGATGGCATCATGCTGTTTCCTATATGAGTTTACATAGAGACAATGTTATTCAATTGTCAATTCTTAATTTCAAGTGCTGGTTAGGATAAAGATGACGGGGAATATATTTTGCTACTTCAAATTTTATAATTGAATTATCAAAGCATGTTCATATGCATTTATTTATTACAAGTGTCTATGTTCCTACTTTCCTTAGGTCAGACCTTTAAAGAAAGGAAATGAGATTGACCTGTAGATAAGAGAAAGAAAAAATATTCACAGGTTATGATTACTAAAATGTTTGTGAACACTAAGAAGTCAAATTCATTCTCCCTAAGAGATTAATATCCTTCAATGGCAGTAAAACCAAGGATGTTTTGCATATATTTGAAGCACTGACATAATGCTTTCGAGAGTAGATGTTGCATTTTGCAGTTTCAGTGTGTTCAGACTGAAAGTGACAAGGAACACACAGTGTGCCTTTTAAAAAACAAAACAACCCCTTAACCTTATATGGTCTGCAAACTCAAAGAATAAAATACTCATTTGAGTGCCACATGTAAACAGTGCTCTCATCATGACTCCCAATTACTTTAATTTACTGTAGAATTGGTTGTAATTTTTATAATTTCCTATGCCCATTATTTCACTTGCAAGTCTGAGAAGCAAATGGATGTGTTCTAAGACAGCAATGTTGTGAAAAGCCTGGCAGCTCCCAAGAGCGTGGAGTCTTCATTACACACAGGACAGACAGGACAACAGCAGCAATGCAAACAACTCTGAGGTGTTATTTACCTAAAATCTGAGAAAGGGGCTGCTGCCACAATTTTTTTTTTTGGTCTCATCAAGAAGTCTCTATTTCAAATGTGGATACATTTCAGACCAATACGTCTGGCCAAAGTTAAGAAAGTGGGTTCTTTCAAATTGACTGGGTCCTGCTATAGTGGAATGAAGCAGGAGATGCCCCCAATGCCCAGCACTCCCTAGCTCTCTCTCACTCTGTGAGCCTGTGGCAAAGTTTTCAGGAGGAGCTGTGCAGGGCTAGTCTGGGCCTTCTTGGAAGATCAGTAAGACCCTCCAGGTTCTGGTAAATGTAATGTGGCCAATACCTTGCCTAAAGAGTTATCACTGAGTTTCTTGAAAATAACACCAGTATGAATTTAAAAATGTATATACATAAATTACCAAATATTTAAATGCATGTCAGTTATTCTCACTGTGTTTTCTTATACCTGAGTATACCCCTCAATTGACTTTGTGGGTTTCTTCAATCCTTCATTGATGCTTACCTCAGTCAGGGCTTGGTAATTCACTCATTGACACAATTACAACCTAGAGGATGAAGATTCCAGAACTCTCCCAAACTCATGACTCCACCCTCTGTCTTCTGAACCTCTCTCCTTGAATGTTCCATTAGTATCTCAAATGCAATATGTGGTGGAAGAAAACATCTCATTATTTTCTTCCCAAACCACCACCCTTCTGCATTTACTGTGTTTGTGTGTTTGTGTAAGTTTTCAGTATAATACTTTATACTTTAAAAAAAAAAGAACATGACTTATTTAAGTTATAAAGGATAATTATAAAATAGAGATTTATGAAGCCTTTGCTTAAGTGATCACATTAACCAATATTGTTATATCTGTGAAAACTTCTCTGTCCCAACTTCTTGATTCTTTCTCATAGTGTATTAAATTTTTATTGCTATTTGTGGTAACAATTACCACAAATTTAGAAGCTTAAAATAATATAAAATTATTATCTTATAGTTCTGGAGATCAGAAGGGTAAAGTGGATCATCAGGGCTACAATCTCTCTGGGTGCTCCCAGTGAAAAGCTGTTCTCTTGCCTTTTTTAGCCTTGAGAGGCTGCTTGCATTCCTTGGCTCATTGCCCCTTCCTTCATCTTTTCTCACTGCCAGCACCCCAACACATGACTTGAGTGTATATTTTCATGTGACTACTGCTAAAGTTTCTTTTTTCTCCTTGAAAATTTCCCCAATAATGCATGATCTCAGTAATGCATGAAAATTATGTTTCATGCATGACCTACTTGTTTTATATTGGAGGAATTTACAGAGTATTGAACACACCATAAAGGACATGGACTTGTATTTGGACATGGCGTTTTCCATGGCCTGGCTGTTACCCTAGATATACTTTTAAATATCTCCCTTAGCTTGGCCTAAGTAATTTCTCTTGTAGTACTCAGAACCTTCCTTCCACCCAGTCTGTTTCTCCAACTCCATACCTTCTAATGTATTTATTCTCTATGATATCACTAGGCTTAGTGACTACAGTGACCTTTTAAAAATGTAAATCTCGTTGTGCCGTTTCTCTGATAGGTATCATTCAATGGCTTCAACATTCTGAAAACAATTAAAATTCTTTGGTATGGTATACAGGTCTCCATCTCTCTCTCTAGCTTCTCAAGTGGACCATTCACCCTTTGCTCCAGTATTTACAACCTTTTCATAGACTTTTCATTGCCTTCTTTCATGCAAAATGGTTTCTGACTAGATATAAGTTATCAGATCTCTTTGTTTGGGAGTCAATTTATTTTTCCACCTAAATAATGACTGCTCCAGAAGTCGGTCATTTTTAAACCCGTATTATTTAGTGAAAACTGAATATACGCAAGTGTGAATGAAAGAAGAAATCTCCAAAGTCAATTTTAATATACTATACAGTCAGTCTGTTACTGAAAATATATTTTTAATTGCAGAAAGAAATATCCAAGGATGAAAGCTTAGTTCACTAGTGATCCTTGAAATCTGAGCTTTTCAATTTAAAAAATGAAGCTATGGAATGACATTCCCTCTAACACATTTAGACTGTCAGCAAGGCTAAGGTGTGTGTAATGTTCAGAGTGAAGGGACTGTTTGAGATGCTTAATTCTTTAGCTTACTGCAAATCTGCCAGGTGACTCAAGAACTGTGTGAGGGCCTTGGCTCCCCAAGTAGAAGCTAATCAATATATTAAATCTCAAACTGTACTGGGTGAATTGAGTAAAAACAAAAAAGATAATCTAGTCATTGAGAAAAAGGTATCAACTTGAATTTTTGTATCACATAGATAAAACAACCAATTGATTACTTAAATATTTCCTTATTATTCTCGTTGTACAGCAGTCTCATCACAGTGGTTAGACCACCCAGGGAATGGATTTAGACTTCGGAGTCAGTGAGAATGTGAGTGTAGAGTCAGGAGATTTGGCTGCGTGGCTTTGGGCAAGTTACTTATATTCTGAGTCTTCTTGTAGAATTGATGTGACCATTAAACAAGGTAATACATGGCGAGCAGCTACCATGGTACCTAATACAAATAGAAACCTAAAAATGATTTAGAAAGACCTTCCACATCCATGAGTATAATTTAAAGTTAACTGTCATTTTGTGACCTTTATATTCGGGGATTTTTTTTTTCAACCTGTAAGAATAACTTAACTCAATGCAAATAAGTCAATGTTTTATTTATAA
Organism: Eidolon dupreanum; assembly: GCA_028627145.1. Taxonomy (NCBI): domain Eukaryota; kingdom Metazoa; phylum Chordata; class Mammalia; order Chiroptera; family Pteropodidae; genus Eidolon; species Eidolon dupreanum. The sequence continues at coordinate 23,876,907 of CM053513.1, forward strand.
AAAAGTGACCACAAAGTTACATTTAATGAATCAAAAACCTCAATGTTCACTAACAATCACCATTTTATGAAGTTCTTCTAAAAAGTATTTCTTGTGTGAATAACTTATTTTTCCTTCTATAATGAAACCTCTGATGTCTAGCTATACCATCAAGATGTTAGGATATTTTCATTCGATTAACTTAAATTATGTAATGTGAAAATGAATGATGACCAGGAGGCTAATGGCCAGTGTAATTCTGGTGAGAAATTATATTTCACACTTTGGTTTATTTAGTTAGAATTTTCTTTGGGTAATAAAAATAGTGTTATATAGAAATTAGTTGTATCTAAGTTCACACGAACTGCCATAAATGACTCTAGCAAATCCTACACTGAATGACAATGCAAATCTCGCAGAAGGCAATTTTTCAGTGAAAGGGGCCTGCCCTAGACTTACTCAGAATGAGCAGTGGATACCTGAATGTTCCAGATAACTGGTTTAAAATAACAAAACAGCAAAATTTCAACTATTTGCATTGGAACATTTTCTGATTGTATAATACACTTAGTTTTTTCTTAAACAGATATTATGTGAATTATGGCACAAACTTTTCATAATGACTCATGATACATTCTTGTAGCCTGGATGTTAAAAAATCAGATCTAGATCTTAGTATTTGAATTATTTCATGTCACTCCTGGGTTCACTTTTCTTCTCGTAAATTTGGCAAAATCACAAGGCATAATAATTCCAATGACATGTCTCAGGACACTGTTCTGGCAGAAATACTATCCAGATCAGCAGAGATGGGGGTCTCAGCAGGTCGATCTTGCACCACCTTCTCCTCTTGCCATTTATGCAGAGTCCTGCATTACCTGGACTCTCATCTGATGTGCAACCAGGAAAGGAACTCAGGGGACTGGTGAGCAGGCATAAAGAACCATGGCCCTTGTCTTCAACAGTTTCTGTGGGTCAGTTGACTGTATTTTGCAAATCTGAAAGGATGTCCCTTGAAATGTCGAGGTCACATATTCATCGTTCAGTTAAGGTAAGTGATAGCAGTTTTGTCTAAGTGTCAACATGTAGGGAGGTAGGTGATAAAGTCAGTTAATTAAAACTAGTCTTGGTTGCTACCACTGCTACATTAACTTGCATCATAAATGGGAGAGATGAAATTAAAATATCTAAATTTTAAAAGGGGTCTAAGACAGGGATCGGTAAACTGTGGCTTAGGGGCCAAATCCAGCCCATTCCCTGTTTTACACAGCCCACAATTAAGAATAGTTTTTATGCTTTTAAATAATTGAAATAAATTAAAAGAAGAATATTTTGTTATAACTGAATAATGCAGGAAATTCAAATTCCAGTGTCCATAAAGTTTTATTGAAACACAGCCATATACATTCATTTATGTTCATCTATAGCTGTTTTTGTGCTACAACATCAGTTGAGCAGTTATGACAGAGATTATATGGCCCACAAAGCCTAAAATATTTACTATTTGTTTTTTTTTACAGAAAAAGTTTGCTAACTACTGGTCTAGAGGAATAAGTTTTCTTTGTCTTCTGCCTAGAAATTATTATTTTTTGACTGAGAATGAGAAAGTAGGTCTGTTTCCATGCTTATAAAAGCCCAACCACTCTTCTAAATAATTGTGAGAAATTATTCCAAAATTTCATGGTGGACATACTGAGAATGTATGTGTATGTGTATGTTTATGTCTATAGACACTAAGTATTTTAAATATCTAAGTGTATTTCAAGCTGACCACCACATGTGATGATAATTATGAACATAAATTATTCTTATAAAAATATATTTATTAAATTATGTCAATAACTTCAATGACATATCTCAATTTTTGTAACATTTCCCCTAGTCAGCCAAGAGCATCAATTTACCTCAGGGTGTTCAAAATTTGTTAAAGCAGGACAGAAGGAGAAAGAAAAGGTCAATGCCCAGGTTTAGACTACCAATATGGGATTGATTTTTAAGTCCACAGAGAGACAACGGTCTTGAAAATCTTGAGGGTTTTCTAAATTCCTTAAGTTCTCCTTCACTTATTAAGAGCTATGCCTGTGTGACTTCAGGCTTATGGTAAGACATTGGTAGAAGCAACTAGTAAATAATGTCAGGGAGGTCCCTGACACTTGAGAAAAAGGGAAAGCATGCTCCCTTTGGACCCAGTGGAGTATGGGTCACAAGAAGCAATTAGTGAGACAAGTTTGTTCTGGTTACTCCTTACTAAGCCCAAGTCCCAGAGGGAGCAGGGAAATAGAAGAATGTCAGAAAATCAGGGTAAAGTCAAAAGCAGAATGAAGGTTGCCTCTTTCTCTCTTTGAGACTCTTAAGAGAATAGCCATGATGTGTGCCCCTGCTCCAACGTGAGGAAGCCAGTTAAAATGCTAGTAAGGGATGAACAGGCAGAGAGAGAGAGAGAGAGAGAGAGAGAGATTAGATTACCATTCCAGAATCTCTCTTAGCTCTTGTGTATTGTAAAAGAATCTAAAAGGTCCCTCACACTACATGGGGAAACAAGAAGGATAGCTGATTGTGCTGGCTGGCAGGCTTGCCATCTTGAGAATGATGCCCCCAAGAATGGAGGATATACTGCTCATGATGAGTTAGACCTGAGGCAGGGGGAAGGTGAGGATAGAGATATCCACAGCACCAGTGAGAGCCAAAGTGAGGCTGGGGAGCAGAGGGTCATGAGCCCTTTCCAAGCCTAGAGAATAAACCATGTGCTCGCCAACCACAGATTTCTTCAGTGAACTCATCCAGAAACCAGGCCAGACCAGTGCCCCTGTGGCAGGTCACAGTGAAGATCTGGAGAGCAGCATGTGTGTTCCAGACCTTCTCTTCTGCTCTCACACACTGAGGTAAGCTGCTTCTCTCCCCTACTCTTTATATGTAGGGGACAAAACAGTCCTGATAAAGAAATGAACTTCGAACTAACTGAATAAATAACTCAAAAGAAGTAGTCTCAAGCTAGAAGAGTCTGATACACTTTTAATTAACCACTTTAATTCCACGTGTGACTCCCATCCAACCTTCCTCCTCATGTGTATCTAGTAAGGTCAGGGCTAAAGTAATCAGTTCTGAAAAATAGTCAACCACCTTTTCTTAGAACAGTAATAGTAATGTGCTAAATATTTTGACTCTTCTGCTCTATGCAGTTTTGTTCTAAGTAGTGACTTTTAAATGTTTTGATTATACCCCTCGGCAAAAAAAAAAAAAAAAAAAAAAAAAAAAAAGGATATTTTATATCATTATCTAGGACAAATATACATATACCTGAAATAAAATGTCAGGAAATCAAACTTACCTTTTCTATGTGTGATATACTCTTTATATTTTGTATTTTATTCTATCTTTTAACAAATGCCGTTCATGTCCCAGTAAATTGATTTCCTGACCCACCAGTACGTCATGACCTACAAACTTCAAATACACTGTCCTAAAATCCTAATGAGGTGAAGAAAACATTTTTCCCTTACGACATAGCTCCAGATGCTGTGCTTTCCTATCATTTTATTTTTATAACCTTACTGCTCCCACAATTGCAGGCAGCAGTTATTATTTAAAGCTGTCTCTATAATATTTATTGTAGTAGTCAATATGCTTTCAGTTATGTATGATCAAAATCCAACCCAAATTGGCTTAAGCCAAAGTGAGTGTATTATCTCATGTAATAAGAAAGACCAGGATAGTGTGAGCTTCAAACACAGCTGCATCCAGAAACTCAAACATTTTAAGTCTCTCGCTTTGATTCTTCTCTTGTCCCCTTGAGCTGGCCTTATTCTCAGTTATGCCTATGTTATAAGACAGAGATCATGTCTTTGACGGCCCCAAGCAAACATCTCCACCATTCACAATCTAAAAAGAAGGAAAGCCTTTAAATCTCATGGAAAGACTCTGGCCATACTCTGAGTCATGTGCACATCCCTGGACTAATCACAGAGTCCAGGAATATAAGGAATTCTGATTGAATTGCTAAGATTTCATAACCAATCCTTGGCCAGGAGTAGAACACCATGATTGACAGTCCCTCCAGGCTCACATGGAATAGGGGAAAGTGAGTACTATTATCACAGCAGTCCTTAACCTTTTTGGCACCAGGGACTGGTGCTCCTATGAGAATCTAATGCCTGATGATCTGAGGTGGAGCTGAGGCAGAGCTGAGGCGGTGATGCTAGCACTGGGGAGAGGCTGTGAATACAGATGAAGCTTTGCTGGCTTACCAGCCACTAACCTCTTGCTGTGCTGTACAGTTCCTAACAGGCCACTGATGGCTACCAACCATTCTGTGGCCCAGGGGTTGAGGACCCCTGTATTATAAGAATGGGGGCAAGAATTCTGCTCAGACCAAAAGAAAGATCAAGAGAGATAGAGAAGATAGATACAGAAAATTAGACCCTGAGTGAGGATGTAAATCACTCTCTTATCAATAAACTAAATTTAGTACCAGACTTTGTGACATTTTATGCCTTCTTAGGAAGACAAAGGGGAGTGTATGTGGACAGTAAAGATTATTTATTGGATTTTCTCTGTTTTCAAGAGAACTGAGGTTGCGAAATAACCATGTTCTAAATGGAAGAGGCAAAATGGCACATAAACTAAAAAATCACTGAATACTAATTTTTTTATATGATAAATTTGAATAGTCCTGCAGACAACTACAAATGTAGTCTCTACTTCAAGCCCAATACAAATGGAGAAGCCAAGGAAAGATGCCAGGAATGAGTTTCTTCTTGTTCTTGATAAAAATATGCTAAAGAAATATAAAGTGGGGTGACTGTATAGAATGAATGGTTGGATGAAATCAGATGATGGAGCAGATCAGGTAGAAAGAATTCCAATGCACAGTTACGAGAACAAGATGAAGGGTGCATGAGTGCTAGATACGAAAGGCTGATATTTAGGAAGATGATACTATTGACCCATTATAGGAGTGTATAATATTGAATTCATTTTCCATGCTGCATTTTTTATTGTGTTTGTTACATCTAAGTTCTCTTATGCCATCAAATGACTCACGGCAGGTGTTTGCAAGCCATGGTCAAGTGCTCATTCTGTATTCTTGAGAGAGAGGAAACTTAGTTGACCCACAGGGGTGGAAGTTAGGACCTTTGCATTATTGAGCCCTTATGTTACCAATAGAGCTAACTAAATACAGGCTATTTGAAAAGGAGAAAAATTAAAATAAAAGATACCTTTGACAGCAATTATATAGCAGCTTTCAAAAGAATTCCTTATGATTTATAAACTTTGAGGGTGACTCAAAATTTTTCAAAACATTCTGTGTGGCTGGTAAAGGTGAGAAGGAGAGTAAGAAGATAAAAACATGACAAGAGTCCCCTGTATTTTCTTCTCTAAGAACCTCCTCCCACCAAAAGAACACATGGTTGCTGAGCAGCAACTTACCATTTTTCCAGGATCAGTTCACTTCCCATGCTTCTCTAAACCCTGCTGAAAGCCAGCTCCTTGGGAGTCCCAGGAATTGGGGCTGACTTCTCTTCATTCTACAAGCACTCAGAAGGAAATATTCCTTGCCGAGAAAGGGGTGGTGTTGGGGGAGAATCTATCTACTGTCGAGGAAGTTTCAATTAAATACAATACCAATTAATTTAATTTATATTTCTGTATGAAAAGTGTCATTCTATTATATATGCACTGGAAGGATGCCAGGATCCCTGTTTAATAAATTACATGTCTAGTGACATAATATGGAATCACAGACTAATTGGGTACTTATTAAATGCTCACCTGTGCTTGGGGCTACACCTTGTAGAAATCCAGCTGCAATAAGGTCTGTCTCACAGGGTCTGTCCCTATTCTGTGATCACTGACACCCACCTTATTCTCCTCTGCTCCTAGCTTTGGGGCATGTCTCAGGAGAACAACTCAAAAAGTGAATAGTCAGTATTCAATTGCCAGTGGTTATAAATGGGCACCTTGAATGAATAAGGGAATGAATGATGAAGAACTGTAAATAATCCACTCTAAAAAAATAATCAGGACATAGACCTATTCTGGTTAGCAGGAAACTTGCCATAATTATTTGACTATAGATTCAAACCCACTGGTTCCGAAGCCCCTACTCTAAGCCAGACTTTCTACATGTTTTATTTCAAATCCTACAACAATCCTTTAAGGAAGGAGTTGTTCCCTTTCACCTCTACTCCTGCTTTTAGAAATATGGAAACTGAGGTTCAGTAAGCTGAAATGAGCTTGCTCAAGGTCACATGACTAGAAAGAGATACACTCAAATCCAGACTTGTCTGATTCAAAACTAGAATATTCTTTCTATTGTGCTGGTTGATTTTCTCTGCATTAAGCTCATGTACAAGTGTCACAACTGTCTCCATGGGGGTTCGGCTGGTGACTGCCTATTCAAGCAGCGCTGACACACTGGACAGTTCTTGATGAGCTACATTTACAATTAAGTCATCAGGAGTTGACTCTGCAAATACTTCCTTCCAGAAATTCACCGTGCTCCCCACTGGTATAACTCCCAGAGATACTCACTTGCTGCAGCTCTAGACAGTAGTGAGACGGATGTGAGTCAATTGTCACAAGTTCTTAACTAGTCATTTGTTGTTTACAGTCAGTTATTTGCTCAACATTTACTGAGCATTCACTAAGTACCAGGTGCTCTGCTGGGTTCTAGGATACAAGAAGAAAACAAGAGATCAGACTAATGGGGAAGCCTGATGCCTTATCACAAAATACAGTGAGGTATGGTAAATGCTACAAGATTACTAGAGGAAAACATTCATTTTGTCATTTATTCAAACATTCACTTATTCCCTCTAGGACTATTTACTGTGTTTTTATGATGTACTAGACAACAGCCCACTCTACTTTATGCAAGCCAGGGCAAGAATAAACAGGAAGTCCACCAGCCTGAACCTGCTGGGCCCCTCCTTCTTCCCATCCCTGACTCCATCTTGAACTGCAGGGGGCTCCTCTTGTACTTGTTTAGAAATACTAGCCTGTGTTTTCAACCACCTTCCCTAGAACTACTTAAGACCAAGAAGAGACTTCTGCGAACCCTGGAAGTAAGCTTGTGTCTGTTTGAGCCGGGAGTGCTGGGATCCCAAGTCCCAAAGAGGGGTACAGAAAGGGAGGAACTGGGCTTTGGGTTGGCAAGTCCCTTTGGCTCTATTCGTTCCTTCCGCTGTAGGTGGAGGCAAGGGACACAGAGGATAGTCCTCAGACCGGAAGCCCCTGCATCACCTGGGAGCTTGCTGGAAATGAAGCAGCTCAGGCCAATCCACAGATTATGGTGATCAAAATCTGCATTTTAGTAAGGTTCCCAGGTGATTTCGTATGTACATTTGGTTTGAGAAACACTGCTCCAGGAGCCCTATGCCTAATCCCCTCTTTATAAATGAAGAGTCTGATGCCTGCTTAAACACAAGCTGGGGAGGGACCGGCTTGAGGCTGGGCTGCCAGGATCTGGGAGTATACTTTTGGGCACCTTGCTGTTATCTAGTGGTGAATATGTGTCAGCAAATTTGAGAAAAAATACCTTCCCAGTAACTCAAATTGACAGAGTACTGGAAAAGAGATTTACAGGAAATGATCCAAGGAAGAGAATTCCATTAAGTCATGGGCAAAGTAGTTAAAGAAAGGTTAGTGATAATGAATCACTCCGGGGAAGGTTGAAAAACTTTTTGTTTTCTATTTTATTCCTGGTTTCAATGCAAATGAACTGGAGGGATTTTCCTAGCTAAAGTTAATCGCCATTATTTATTTTTTCACTTCTGTATTCCTTTGGCTTTTTCTCACCCCTTCCTTAGTACTTCGTATGCATCCGTTTTGCCCTGTTTTCTTCACTTCTCTGCTTTTGCTTTTGCCAATCTTTCATTCTGTTCTAAAGAATATAAAACAAAGAAAAGTGTTCAGGACAAGGTTTAAAATATGGTCCAGTGTTAGTTTTATACTGCTACTGATTCCTATCGATTAACAATAAATTTTTTAACATGTTATTTTTGTTTATACAACAAGTTAAAAAGTAGAATTGCATTTTGATTTTTACAAGTACCTTCACCCAGCTACAATTACGATATTGCCAAATGAGTTTCAGTTTCATCTCTTCCACCTTCACATCTCCATTTCTCTCCTACCTTTTCCTTTATTTCCCCTCTCTCCTTCTACCACCCCCCACATTTATTAAAGCAAATCCCAGATATCATATCATTTAACTCATTTCCTATACAATTTCCTGGAGGCAGGGCCACAGGAGAATGTAGCTTGAGGAAATGACCTCTTATGATTGTGTTCTTCACCAAAATATGGAATTTGTGTTACTTAGATAAGGAAAAATATAGAATTTCTAAAACCTCTACATAATACCCTAGATGGTGTAGATTTTATTTTCCATTTCTAAGTCCTCCCCCTAGGGTCTTTGAAGGAGGTCTAAGAGAACTTTTTAATCTTCCTTTACTATTAAAGTAGTAACAGAATAACAGAAACTTTGAGTATTTATAAACCTAAAAGGAAGTGTATATTCTCTTACTGTTCCCAAAGAATATTCTGAGAACACTTTTGCAGTTAAAATTTGTCATGTAAAATATGAGGAGATATTCCGTGTCAAGGAATCAAACACATTTCCCCCTATGCAACCCTCCCTCCCCCTAAGCCAATTGTTGTACTGGTTTAAAAGCACTTTGGATCAGGACTTAAATATAAAAGCATGGTGTAACATTGTTTTAACATTCACACACATCAGCTCTATGGCGTACCAAGTAATTTGGAGGCTCGGTAATTTTCCCTTAGTAAATATCCAACTAAATTTGAGTAAAATGCCCAAATAAGTCAAATAGACAAGGGCTTTGAATGAGGGAATTATAGTTGGTGTCCTAAGGAAAAGAATCCCACTGTGGCATGGAGAATGTAATTAATGGGAGGTGAGCGTCAACAAATCACTCCTTAAAATATTAATGCTATCAAAGAACAGCTGGATAATGAGAGAAACTTGACCCTTGGGGGACTAGCAAAAGTTGCCATTGCTGCTACAGAATTTTATGTAGTTGTGATGTAATGGAATTCCTCTAAATTTACCAAAAATAATATTAAGAGGTGTGGTTCTGGGAAAGTTATTCGCAGTAAACATGTCTTTGTAGTTTTATCATCTTATTATAATCACTATATCTCACTTTTGCTGTGGTTCTAAATGACTTTCCCCCCTTATTGCTCAAGATATATACTCCAAACAATACTCCTAAAACCAGCTTAAAAAAAACTGTTAAATCTGGCAAGAACATTTTTTTTTGTAAATAAAAACACAGTAAGAAATTTCTGCAAAACCATTTTCCATATGCTTAATTTTTAAGTCAAGAAAAACTGTTCCATTGTTTGTGGATAAAAGCCCGAATTTAATTTGGTTTTACTCTATTGCTTATTATTGTCCAAAAAAAATCTAAGAAAGCAATAAAGCTAAATATTTACACATTCTTACTTAAAATCTGAAATGCTGGGCGTTATTTTTACATTTACATAATAAAATGCTAATCGCAATATTTAAAACCAGAAGTAATTATTTACTTGGGGTAAACTTTAACTTAGGTTTTTAGAAAGAAACCGTTTTATTCAATGTTTTTTAACTTTTTTTTTTTTTTTTTTTTTAAGCTTCCACGAACCAACTGGGACCATGCAGAAGCTGCGGGCATGCTAAACGCTTTGACCGCACATTTTTTATTGTTGGTTACTACAAACTTAGTCTCTTTTGTTCCACTCAGCTTGCCAACATCTAAATCAGTGACACGGCATTCAGCATGTTTGACAAATAAGTTGAGATACGCAGAACATATTCGCACATACCAATAAACGATGAGAGGAAGTTCAGGATGCAGTAAAAATAAATTCTTGCGTTTAGCCCAGGTTTCACATAACACCAGTTTCATAAGGCACTTACGCTGCTAAAGGAGCAGTGCCCCTGAAAATAGCACACTGGGGACACATCATTTAAATAAATGTGTTTCTTTGCCCGAACAGAAGTTCAGATCTGCTCAATTATCATTAATTTAGTTGTTTGATTTCTTTTTCAGGCGCGAATGGAGAAGTCGTGCTGTTTGAGGCTTTGCGAGCTGCCCTCGGCTGTTGGAGGTGACCAGTGATTCTTCACCCGGCGGCGCGCAGGTTAGGAGGGTGGGGAAAAGAGTGCAAGGGTGTGTATTTGTGAAAATGTGCCGGCCCTCCTCGAAAAGTGAAAACTTAAGTGGAAAACCCAGTGCACATTTTGGCGGCCCCTAAAAATTATGTTAACTGTTTGAATCCCTAGAACAGGTGTCCCAGGGACAAGTCCGGATCTGTGCAACAGGCGACAGAAGATTCGACAAATCTCAGTCACCACGATCGTTTTTATTACATTCATAACAAGCAAAGCCCGCATCTCTATCCGCGTGCCAACGCGCGTGATTAGACGCAGAAACCTGACAGCACTCTCCTCATTCTGCAGAGCTTTCTGGGCTGTGTGAGAGTTGGGGTGGGAGTGGGAAGGGCCAGGACCCTTTTAGTTTAGAGTCGAGTTCTACGGGAGCGCCGGGTGGGCGGGGGTGGCCGGGGGAAGGCGGAGGATGGCGCGCGAACCAGAAAGCGCGAAGCACTAGCTGCCTGCGCAGCGCCCGCGGTCATTAGCTCCAGCGGCGCGACCCGGGAGGGCGGACTCTTTCTTCACCCTCGCTGTCTCCCCCTCCCTCTTCCTTTTTAAAGGACTCCTTGCAGCCAAAGCTGTCAGCAACTGGGAGGCCGTTTGTACTTGGCCGCTGCCACGCTGACTCCTGCTTCCCTGACAGACAGGGGCGGAGGCTGAGGGGCCACTTCTCCCTGGACTCGCACGTGGGGATCTGAAATTCTTCCTTTGGGTTCGATTTGGTACCCGGCGACAGCCACAAGTCGGTACACTGTGCGGCCCTGGAGTTGCCAGCCCCTGGCGCGATGGCTCCCGTGAGGAGTGGGGGGAAAGGTGGCAGAGGGTTCGACGCGCCCCACGCGCAAGGAGCATTATGAGCCGGGCAAAGGGCAGCAGCAGTAGCCCCAGCAGCAGCCTTTGCCCGTGCCTCCTACGGGCCCTCGCCCAGTCGCCCCAGGGCACCATGCTGACCCCGGGTCTGCACAGCCCGCGGCGCAGCCCCTGCTGCCTCCGCAGCCCCTGCTAACCAGTGCGGGAGTGGCCTCGGCTGCCGGGGCAGCAGCCCGGGCCGCGCCCCAGGGGAGGTGGAACCGCGGTGCGCCCAGAGCCTCAGCTTAGCTCTTAGCTCTTCAGCTGCATCCCCCTCCCCGCAGCCCAGGGCGCCTGCGGCGATGGGGGCGCTGCTGGCGCTGTGCCTCCTTCTGTGCTGGATGCGCTGGGGCCCGGCGGGAGCCCAGCAGTCGGGAGAGTACTGCCACGGTTGGGTGGACGTGCAGGGCAACTACCACGAGGGTTTCCAGTGTCCGGAGGACTTCGACACCCTGGACGCCACCATCTGCTGCGGCTCCTGCGCGCTGCGCTACTGCTGCGCGGCGGCCGACGCCAGGCTGGAGCAGGGCGGCTGCACCAATGACCGCGGTGAGCTGGAGCACCCGAGCATCACGGCGCGTAAGTGCGGGCCCCCAGGGCCGTCTGCGGCTGCGGTGTGTGCGGAAAGTGTGCGCGCTAGCAGGCACCCAAAGCTGTCCTGGGTCTGCGCAAAGTGGACGCAGCGAGGTGGAGGAATCAAGCAGGAGTGAGTGGTCGCGTTTCAGGTCAGGGGGCCCTATTCCTTTGCAGTCCCGTTTCCCGCCACACGCGGTCTCCGCGGGTCGGCCCAAAGCAAAAGTTTACAGGGGACATCGAAGACCGCGGGGCTTGCACTGAGTGAACCTGAAGAAGAGAGCTGGAGCTCTCGGGTCCTCGAGGTTTCAGAGAAGGGCTGCGGGGGCAGCGTCAGGCTAGACTTGGGTTTTTGGGGCTGTGAGGGCACCCGATTGCAGGCCCTCGTCACCCTGAGAGCTCCGGGAAGTGCGGATAGCTCAGGGATCGCTACTCTTGGGGTGCGCTCACCTGTAGCCCCTCAGGGCTAAGGAACTTCAGCCACTTTTTTTTTCTTTTGTGGTCTTTTGGCCGAGTTTCTAAACCTCTGCCCCATTATTCCGACTTCCCTTCCTTTGTCTGCATCGAATTGCCCTCTTCGGCCCAAACCCTATTGTCACGCCTTTCAGAAATGTCCAGGTCCTCGAGGTGGAGATTTGGAAACCTGGGTCGCAGGGGCTTCGCAGCTCCCTAGTCTCACGTCGGAAAACACGGGTCAAATTTCCGCTCACTTGAGAGCGGAATAAATCAGCGGAGGAACTTTACACGTTAAAAATAAAGAAAGAAAGAAAAAAACCTGTCCACCTCAATCGGATCGTCAGGGAAATCCTTTAGAGCTCGAGGCGACGGTTTTACGGCCGGGAAACCTGAGGAGCGGGCGGAGCTGACAGCTGTGACACCCCAGAACTCCAGCGTGGAGGTCTGAAGCCGTCAAGAAAAGGTTCCCAGGAAGGGCAAGGAGAAGCTGGAGAGAGAATAATGGTGCTGGGGCTCCCCACTCCACTATTCCCCCTCCCGCACCCACCCAAGAGACTGATAAGCCAGAGGAAAAGGAGAGCCTGCCCTTCCTTATAACTCCATTAGACTTTCAATAAATTGAAGTTTGTAGGTCAAAATTTCCAACTAGAGGATTTGGGAAGTGGCTACTGGAGAAAAGATGCTAAGGGGAAAGTAGGGGACTCCAGGCAGTTACTGCTTGTTAGAAAAATACAGACTCTTTTCCGTGGTTTTACTCCACTGACCCTGAGGCACCCCGGTTGCTTTTTACAGAGTAAGTGCCCAGTCTACAGCGAACTTGACTTGCTGGACTCCCTCCCTCTGCTCTGCTGCCCAAGGACAGCAGGACAGAGGAAAGTCTCCTCAGTCGCTGGGCCTGGAATCTGGCAAATTCTCATAGCCCGTGGCTCTGTCTCTTGCCAGCCCCTGTAACCTTGGGCAAGTTTCTTAACTGCTCTGGGACTCTTCTTAACTCTAAAATGGGCATATTGTTCTCAGAGTTAGGTTGTGGATTAAATGAAAGTGTACGAATGATTAGTAACGTGCTCAATAAGTGGTTAGTAGTCACTTCCCCCTCGCCTTTCACGGGGTGCTACTAAACATGGCAGAATGGATGGCACACCCAAGAGCTTACACTTAGGAGCCCACAGATATTAGGGATTGATGGTTACCTGTTACTTGCTGCCTAAGTGTTTTTGGGAAAGTCAAAAACTCACATGTTTCCACATCTTGAAAAAAGAGCTTATCATGTCCAACTCACAGGGTCTCAGTGAGACTTGAATCAGATAATAAGAAAGCACCAGGCACAAGTAGGGCCTCTTAGTCAATGCAGGTTTTCTTCTATCTCTAAGCTGGAGGTTGCATCCAAGTGTGGCTCAATCATACAGGGAAGACACCTAGAGAACTGCCCAAGGGTGCCTTAGGCAGGGGTGAGAAATTTCATGTCTGCCTTGCAGAGAGAAAAGGAAACTGGGGTTTGCTCTATCTGAGGGATGCTGTCACAGAAAGTCTGGGCTACCAACACCAAGAACTGCATCACGATCTATCTAAGGTTCAGCCTACCGTCTCAGGATTTGGATGGGAATTGAGAGGCAGAGGTGTCACAGCTGGAGTAGGCATCCTAAAATGTTTCTGGAAACATCCAGAAGTGACAATTTGTGGTATAATAGGCGACGCAGTTAATTGGGGGCCCACTATGCATTTCTTTATACTGTTCTTTCTATAGTCTGATAAAATTCTAAGGGTCTAATTTAATAGGCCTGGTTCTCTTTGTTTAGATTGGAGATACTGGGATGGGAGATGGCTTTCCAGCCTCAGTTATGGGCCAAAGCCCTAAGTGCCCCACAGTGATAAAACTACTCAAACCTAGATTTAAACACAGAGTTACAGTAAATAAGAAAAACTCACCCGTTTCCTCCTTCCAGTCCCTGAACAGGAGGATAGACTGTGTTCTTTCTGACTTCCAGATGTATAATATGATGGCTAATTGCTAACAGAGGCTACAGTACCAGTTTCTTTCCTCCCCACTAAGAGCAAGAATATTCTGTCATTGCAGTTAGCACTCTAGAAGTTATCAGTAACAAGCCCTGAGAAGTTGGGCTGACGACAGTGATAGTGCTGAGCTGCCCACCTCCCACCCTTAAGTCGCCCAGAGTTTGGGAGACCCTTGCCCCAGCATCTGTCTGTTTGTTTTTTCCTTTTAGAGCCTGTCTACGTTCCCTTCCTGATTGTCGGCTCCATCTTCATTGCCTTCATCATCCTGGGTTCTTTAGTGGCTATTTATTGCTGCACCTGCTTGAGACCCAAGGAGCCCTCACAGCAGCCAATCCGCTTCTCGCTCCGCAGCTATCAGAGAGAGACCCTGCCCATGATCTTGACCTCCACGAACCTCAGAGCACCTTCCAGGCAGTCCAGCACGGCCACCAGCTCCAGCTCCACAGGGGGCTCCATCCGCAGGTTCTCTTTTGCCAGGGCAGAGCCAGGCTGCCTGGTGCCCTCACCACCCCCGCCCTATACCACAGGCCACCCTATCCACCTGACTCAGCCGTCTGGTTTCCTTGTGTCACCCCAGTACTTTGCTTACCCGCTCCAGCAGGAGCCTCCCCTACCTGGGAAGACCTGTCCAGACTTCAATTCCAGTTGATAGGCCATGGCCATAAATCCACCATGTAGTATAATGGCAAACAGGTAGAGCACTCCTGCCATTGCCACAAATATTTCTGAGGAAATTTTCCTTGAACCTAGTAATTTCATGGAGGAAAATCTTAGGAAAACATATCTTCTAGCCTTAAGGTTCCTGGCTGCAATCACAGAATGGCTATGTTAGATCGTTTTGTGGCTTTGAAAACATGGTGACCATTACATTTCAATTTATGCTACTTTCATTCAATATATATAGCTGTTCAACTTTAAAGTTGCAAACTGGTTGAAGATGTTTTATTGGACAACTCGACTGTACTATTTAGAAAAAGTCTACACTTTTTTTCATTTTAATTTGTTTAGTGAGTTATAATACAATATATGCATAAATAAGCAAAGAAAAATATCTGATTGTAATTATTGAAAGTTTACTTAAAAAAATTAACTACTAAGGAAACTGAGGGAATAGTGAAAACCTATTTATGATTTTCGGAGCAATCTAACCATGAATAATATCAGCATCATCAGAAGTTACCTTTTAAATTAATAACTAAATTTTGTTTAAAATATAAGAGATTTTTTAGAATACAAGATTTCAATAACCACATGAGGAATTTAAAGTTTTAAATATTTACTCAGATGTTCATTGTAATACAGATTGTATGTAAAAGCCTTTCCCCACCCATAAGAGTGAATATTTATTGCAGACTTTTTGTTCAGCAATATTTCGTGTTTAAATGAATGTTGCTCAGTTGGGTCTTAAAGCATTTACATGTAAAATGAGTTGTGTATAAATGTAAAGATTGTAATTTAATGGATTTACCACATCGACGGTACTAATTATTTAGTAGTCACACTGTAAGTTTTTATGTTAATAATTGTGGAATTCAAAGTCCAGCTATTGGTTATAATCATCTAATACTGCATATCTCAAGTATCACTGAATTCCATGTCTGAAGACTACATATTTGGGCATATATCCTGCTGGGTTAGAATAAATAAAATACTTTGTTTTTGTGAAATCTATTCAAAATTTTACATCACAGGACTTCATTTTATCTTCTTAATAATGCTCTGTTATCCAATGAAAGGAAATTACTTAACATTCCATATTTTGAAATGCAAAGAAAAAAGATCCTACACTGATTTTGACTTACATTATAAAGCTATTTTGTGTATCAGGGCTGATGAAAGCAGCAAAGGTTGTAAATTTTTCTAGAGGCATCAGCTTGTGGGCTACATGTAACTCTCAAATGTGTTGGGATGGTTCTTATAAGATTCTGGATTTCTGGCTTCTCATGGCACCTAGAAGATGTGACATCGTCATGGCGTCCAGCTGGCCCTTTTCTGACAGGACAGTTGACATTCACCAGCTCCTGCTTGGTCTCCCCTACCTGGCACATCTCCCTCAGTTTTGTTACCTACCTGGCCCCTGTGGGTGTTGTTTGGGAACCCAGGTTTATATGAATTCATACTATGATATGTCACCCTTAATAGCTCTTTTCAAATATAGCTAGTTAGAGGTAATATTCTTACCTAAAAGAGTCTTTAGGCCCTGTCTCTTTGTTTTCTAGTTGAGGGAACAAGTTCAAATATATTGGGATTTTGCTCAGTCTAATGGTAGAGGAGCTTGGATGTCTAGTCTCCTGCTTCCTCCTGTATGTTAAGTGGCCTGACTTCCAGTATCTCAAATTAGCCCAGATAATTAAGGAACAAAGAAAAAGAAAGAGAGAGGAAAGAAAGGAAGGAAGAAATGAGGGGAGGGAAGGAAGGAGGGAGGAAGAGAAAAAAAGCTGATCATAAAAGGATAAACATTTGTGAACAAGCTCTGGAACACATTCCTATGTCGTTAGACTGGCTTTATTCATGTTTGTTGGATACAGTTTCTTTCATATTCCTAAGTTAATCTTTACTAGGCTCTTATGAACTAAACACTATTGTAAATATTTACATATATGAACTCATTTTGTCCTCCAAAAAAACATAACAGGGAGTTATTAAAATTTTTATTTTACAGATTTGGAAACTGAGGCACAGAGACATGAAGTAACTTGCCCAAGATCCCACAGGTAGTCAGTACTAGAGATGTGTGCAAAACCAGATTTAAACATCGAAGGAACACCTGCACTGAGGTTTTGAAGCCTTGTGCATGAAATCCACCAGAGATTAAAGCGTGAGGCCCAGCCCCTCTCTCTGAGGCATAATTGTTAACTCTGTTGTACCCAGTGAGCTCTCCTTAGAAGAATTATTTTGTGACATCCCTTTAACTGTCCTAAAATACAATTCATAGATAGTATTGCTCATTACACATATAATTAAAAAAATCAATACAATGCCCTAATGGTAAATAGAAAAGGAGAAAGAAAAGGAAAATAATTTATTTCAAAATGTAATGGCTTGGGCAGACTAAACAAAAGATTCAGATGCAAATCTCTTAGAAGCACTGAAATATGACAGCTCCAAATCTGGACCAATGCAGGTTTGCTAGACTGGCAACCCGAACACCACAGATACACTGCTGCCGTTAATGTGATTTTTCCAAACAAAGCAAAGTTGGATCTTCCTTTGATGTGCAAATAGTTAGATATCTGGAAAACTCAGCACAAAAAACACTTTATCAGAAAAATGGGATTAGATTTTTCCACGAAAAGGAAGGTGGGACATTCTAAAGCTGTGCTGATGGACATTAAGTCTTATCGTGTGGACTGTTCCATGCATTCATTGTGGCATCTCTCCAATGAATACCCATAGCACACCTGCCCCACCCCCAAAATATTGATGCCAGAGACGTACCCACACTATTCCACTATGTCCTCCAGAGGGTGGAACTGCCTCCACTGAAAACCATCTAGTTTGTCAGGTTTCTCTGGCGGTTGTACTTTTATTTGCCATCTTTTGGGGAGCAATTTGTATCTATTAGGCAGAATAATACTGAGGAATTCTGAAAGCTGACATCTGCAACCTTCCCTTCCTTAGCAGCATGTTCTAATCAATCAAGTTAACTGGGTATAAACTGTTTACAATGAGGGAGACATTGTGTACCTCATTGAAATAAAGCATTCAGTGACACTGAATCAAATCATATTCCCATGCACTTGTTGACACATAGTGCATATCTTTGAACTTCCCTCTGGAAGCTATGTAGCTGACAATACTATTATCCACAATATCAGGGTAAAAAATCCATCCTGTGGCTGATTTCCAGATATTGTCCTATTCAACAAACATTTGTTGGATACCACCTATGAGTCAGGCACTGTGCTAGGGGATGGGAGTACCAAGATGAATAACATGCAGTTCTGATTCAAGGAGCCACTAATTCCATGGAGTCAGGTATCATAACAAATACTTGTGATAAGAAATTATAGGTGCTTTATAAAAGCACATTATCTTTCCTGCTTTCCAGGTGCTCACAGTCATGTAGGAGAAAATGAATCCATAAATCAACACTTAGAATTCATTATGGTGACTGCAATGATAGAGGAAGTACATACAGAGTTCCCCGGCAGCACATACGAAGGGGATAGTTATCTTGGAGAGGTTGAGGTTGGACCTGAGCTTTGACAGATGAATGGGATGTGAGTGGAAGAAGACAGGGCACAGGGAGGGAGAGAAGAGTGTTGGAAATGAGGGAAAGAGCATATTAGGCAAAGTGAAGAATTCATAGAAAGTCAGAGAAGCACCCATGAATGTGAAAGAACAAGGAACATTCTGAAAACTGGACAAAGAATTTGGATAAAGAGTGAGAATAAAGAGATAAGCAGAGTCAGACCATGGTGGCTGGACATACACTAAATTCAAGGGGGAGCCTTAGAGGATTTTATAAGGAAAAGTGATGATCACATCTTCATTTAAAATTTCCAAGGAGATGTTCACCAAAAACCTGCCATATTATCAAAATACACTAGAAACTTGTCTAATTAATACTTTATTACTATCACAAAGAATTTGAGTTCTAACATCCTAAAACGTTTTGCAAGGTAGTTATTCAAATAATTGGTAATGTTTATCAAGCATCATGTGTGTCCCAAGTGCTTTATGAATTGTACCATTTATTCTTCACAATCCTGAGGCAGGGACTATTATGCCTGTCTCGACAATGAAGAAACTAAATCAGAAAGGTTAAACACTGTGTCCAGGGCCAGACAATAACAGCAGAGCCAAGATTTGAACCCAGCCTGCTTTGAAGCTCTACATACATTCTTTATGACACATACCTAGAAGGCTTAATTTTCTTAGGAAAAATATCCAACCTATTCTTCAGAAATTCTATTGGAGAAAAAGAGATTGTGTACTATTGTGCATATCCTATAGACAGAGGGGATTATAACAGTAGGTAGAGTTTGCACTACATTATGAGAACTAGAGTAATATAAAGCACAAACAGAAATACGAGATGACAAACATCTCACCCTTTACACATGAAAGACCAGAAGGCAATTTAGCATGGATCTGGAGTTGCAGTGTCTGGTTTAGTTTTAAGGCTGTTGCTTATAAGCTGAGTGACTTTTGGCTACTTACTTGACTTTGCTGTGTCTTAGTTTTCTCATGTGTAAAATGGAGATATTCATAGCCCTTTGCTGCTTAGGATTGTCATGAGAAATAGAAAGTTAGAGTCACTGTCTCAAATCACTTGCATTCTAGTAGGGAGAGAGCTGTGTAGTCAGTTAATGACAAATAGAAAGCAGATGAAATATCCTAGAATAAAAATGAAAGGCTAAGTATTGTGAGAGGGCAGATGTAACTGTCGGTTGGAGTCAGGGAACAGAATAAAAGGTATGATGGTTTGATAGAGTTAGTCTGGGATGACCCATGGTCTACTCTGCTACCTGGCCTACTTCCCATTATTGCCTGAGATGTAGCACCTTCTGGGTACTCATGGCCTGTGAATTTATCATCTGATTTAGAAAAATACATTGAATATAGTAGATTTGCTTTAACATGGTTATTCATTCCAAAGCCAACAGATTACATTTTTAATTGTTCAAATGGTTAGATTGTTCCTCCTATTTCACCATCTCTCTACTCTTTATTGATGTTATTATTAGTTCCTTCTCCTGGTGGAGAATTTGCCAGATTGGCTTAAATTCACAGGAAATTTTGTCTAAAATAAGACAACAAAAAAGTTTCCTGAAAATATATATAATCACAATTAGGAATTTGAGACATTTCATTGGGTTGGGATTAGTTTGCCTTTGCATAACCAAGAAAGTTCATTTGTTATGTGTTCAGGAAAAGTAAGAATGTAGGGGCATATTCAACTATGAAGGGAACAAATTGTTAACATATTTTTATATGTACACGGTTATTTTACAATTGCAATTAAACATTAGTTATAAATGAAATTATCTGACAGAGAATTCTTATTTGAATTGCTATCTACATAGTTTATACTCAAAATAAAAACTGAATGGTAAAATGTTTATTTTCTAACAATTTTTATTAGCCTACTAGTGAAAAGTCTAGGTTAGGGAGATCTCTCATCATTAAAATGAGTTGTTCTGTGTTATTGAAATGATGGCTTTAGATTAGAGATGCATAAGCATACGAAAACAAACTTCAAATGGGGAAGATGGATTGAATTTATGGGAATGTATTTCAAGTTTGCTGTTTTCTTGGTATCTTAGAAGGTATCTTAAACAAGATCAGTATAAACACAGTGCTTATTTTGAGAGGAATAAAGTTAAATGTGAAAATCATTTGGTATAATTCACTGGTAACTTTTTTGTACATTGTTTTGGTGTGGTTTTCCTTGGGGGACCCACACCCAATTGTTGTCCCAGGGAAGACTGGGAAAGGACACAAGGCCTCAGACAGCTAAGCACCTGCTACCTCACGCTAATAAAACCAGAGGCTCCTCCGATTGCTTCCTTAGTGCCTCTCTGTGAACTAATGCTATTCTAGCAGTTTACCAGATTACAGTTTAGTTGTTCCTCTTTTACCCAAAGATGCTAATTTTTGATAAACCTATTGTCCTCGTTTCTGATGTTTCCTGTACTTTTGTTTCAAATGGCAATTTTATTACTTTCTGATTACTTCCTGCAAATGTTATTGGCTAAACTTGGACACTTAAAAAAATTTGGTGGGTTAAAAAGAAAAAAAAAACCTAAGAAATTCAATCTACCTAAAAAGATGGATGAATTAGCCGCCAACTTGCAGGCTGATTTAAATACGTAATGGGGACAATCCTGGATGGCTTTTTGACTGAAGAATAAAAATACGGTAATTTTATTAAAAAAATGTTTTTCAGTACTTACTTATCAAAACTACTCCTCTTACTAGAGTTAATATATTCCACTTCATGATTCCTTTAGCTGAATAAAAATGAAGGGGTATTTTATATATCGCTGGGGTTTTAAACAAGATATGTTAATGCTATTACATAGATAGACCTCAGATTATATGTTATGTGGATTTGAAGATTTTATAAAGAAATAGTTTCTAAAACTAGCAATTACAACTTCAACAATTTTCTTTATGTAACGGTAAAGTTTATTTTATTTTTAATAACAATTAGAGGACAAAATGTTTAAAATTTGCAGTTTAAAACATGCACATTCACAAAGGGCCAATGACACAGAACACTGCATAGAATTGAATATTACTCAACTTTAATAACTATTTATAAAACACAGTGCATTGAACATTGAGATAAACAAACCTGAGAAAACTACTATAATCACAGATTCAACACCCTCCACTCATGCAGCTTCACAATTTCTACAGCAGTTTCAGCAGGAATGGTTTTTGATGGAGCTGAATATACTATTTTATCTTTAATCCAAACTGCAATTTTCCATAGCAGCTGCCTTCCAAGGCTGAATTTTTTTTTTAGGCTAATAAACTTGAAAATGTGAAAAATGAAGCTTGAAGTAGTAAAAGAAACAACAAACAGCACTCACTGCATTTATGGCTTCTAGAACCATGAAACATAAAAATCTGTATTATATTTTTAATATTCTGCTCACATCTTTGCAAGAGCAGATTTCCCTATGGAAAGTTGCTGTTAATTCAAAGTAAGCAAGTATGAAATCTAGCTTTTTTCCTACTTCAGGGAGATTTATTTGCTGAGAAGTTTTGTGAGCTTTATTAAGAAAAGTTCTCAGAGGCAAGCTAAACAAAAGTTTCAATTGCATTTCTTCAAATTTGTTTGTAAAATAATTTACTTATTAAAAAAAAAGTTGTGCAGAGGACCAATTAATTTGTCCACTAAATATTAAATTCCGAGTGAGCCATGATAGAATTTTATAAGGCAGAAATAAACATCAAGATTTATAGCAATAGCCATGCACTGGCCTAGACCACTTTAAATATTAAGTCATGCAAACCATAAACCTATCAAAAATATAGCTGCTCTCATCCAGAAAATAAATCAAGATGGAAAACGGAAAACATTTATTTCCTTTCCTTCAAAATTTAACTTACATTCCATTTTAATAGCTGTTGAAGGTTAATTAAAATGCAGCAAAGTATGCCTGTTTCTCAAGTGACTTCAGTTATTTTAATGTGAGAAGAATCAGACTATGGTCTCTTTAAGAGGCATTATAGAAATGTTCATTATTAAAAAGCATTAATTAGGTACTGAATTGCATGGTGTTACATTAAGTAATTGACAAAGAATTCATAGGTCTGGACCATATGATGTTAATGGGGTGGGCATTTTCTCAATAAATTTTGTAGATGATTATGAGATTATAGATTTATTTGATACGAATTTTAAAATCAGGAACTATCAAAGGACAACTGCACAAAAATAAACACTAATGATTATTTAGCTTTGTAATGGACATTGTTATAATTTAATGGACATTGTTATAATTGTTATTATTTAGCTTTGTAATGGACATTGTTATTAATTATACAAATATATACAATCTATTATTTTCAGACTAGCATTCATTTTCTAAAAGAATGTTTTGGATGTTAGATTTTAAGTGATGTACAGTGCACACAACACACAACAAATTACTGGCTGTCATACTGGATATTTAGAATGCCGAATTGCAAAATTAAAATATAAAATGTAATGATCAGAATAAATGTTGATTTCTTGAATTCATTTTTTTCCCCTGGAAATTAAGAGGAATCGCTGATTCCATTTAATGACCATACAATTCATGTACATGGCTAATATTATTGAGCTGAATACATATTCACCTAACTTGATTAGAAAAAGGTTTTCATGAACATTATAACACTGCTGAAGCAGGCTCACATCAGACACAGAGTGGGGTGTGGGAGGGTGGGCAGCACATAGATCATTTTAAATTTACTACATTCCTGAGAAACATCATTTTCCTGCTAATAATTTCTACCATATAGTGTCTTTCTGGGTGTGAGACACAAATATATTTATATATATATATATATATATATATATATATATATATATAAAACATTTAGAAAGTTCATGCTCAATATCACTGTGTACTATTTATCATTAAAGAAGCAACTCCCAGCTTTTCCATGAGAAATGAATGAGGATTTTCTGCTGTATTTTCTGAACTGTAAACACTGTAAAGCAATGATGTTAGCATTTGCCAGAGTCCCTACAAGGGACTTTTTAATTGAAGAGCATATGTCCTTTATTTCAGAAAATACATGTTAAAAGTCACTTCAACTGTTTATTTTAATCCTGGTAAAACTGTTACATTTTTCCTCCTAAGGAAAGTTAAAAAATCAGAGGGTTTTCTCTGATTTAACACTATAAAGCCACAGCAATTACAATGTTGTATTTTAAGTTTTGCCAAGGAGGTCACTCCCTGCTGCTAACACTCCATTTTCACCCCAAAAACAAAGAAATTGACTTAATATTGATAGTTCAAATATAGGGTCATGGGACAGAAAAGCATAGTCATATTTCAGATTATGATCTTATGTATTATTAACCATGAGTATTATATTCCTGTTGGAGAGCCCCATAGAAATAATCCATGTGTCAAGATAAAATTAAAACTTAGTTTACTTAAGCCATAAAATTCAATTTTATTATAGTCATCATATTTTGATATTAAAATTTTGGAGAATGCCACTGATAAGGTGAGGGCAAATAATAGCAGCTGTTCTCTGTAACTTAATAGGTTTTCTCTGGAGGGATGTATATTATTCTTATTTTTTGATTTTTGTGGTTTGACCTCAACCATCACTGCTGGGAGGCCCAGAAAAGTCACTCTGAATATCTATTTTGTAGACAGTTAAAGTTTGTGACTTCAGGATTTTGAAGACAATTCTAGACATGTGGTCTTGTTAGATGTTTTGATTCATGATTCTCTTAATCTGAACCCCAAGTGGGAAAGGTTTGGGAAGTGAAGTATGTCAACTCCTTGCCCCTTTTAGGTTAGAATTATGTACGTGTTATACCCTCTCTTATTTGTAGAAAATGTGGGAGGCATGCTTGTAACCAAATAGCTAAAAATACACAGAAGGAAATGATATGTAGCCTAATTTTAAATGTGGATTGAGAAAAAGGGTGAAGAGAATGTGAAAGTATTAAACTTAAGGAATGATTAACAAAATCACTTCTCTTAGTTTTAGTTGACCTTTTTTTTTTTTTTTTAAAGAGGAAGTTCTACCTATTTTGCTGGTAAGTCCACTTAAAGGCAAACAGGCTTTTGAATAAAAGGCAAAACAATTGCTTCAGTCTCTGAAATGTATCTGAAAACTAGAATTCCTTTAAATTTTTTCTAGATGAAAGCATTCTTTTAAAAATAGTGTAGAAAACTGGTTAGGTTTTTAAACAGCCCCTTCACCATTTACTGTTGGTGGGAAAACAGGCATTTCCAGATGTCTTGAAAATGCTAAAATTAATTAAACTGACCATACATTTTAAAGCATGTTAACAAAACCTACTCACATTGAAGTGTTCTTTGACTGTAAAGTTATAAAACTTTTTTTGAGTAAAACAGGTGTTTTTAAAATGGGGAAAATGTACTACTTATTTGTCCCAATTAGCAGCATGTGACTAATTTTGGGAGCTGCTTTACAAGTGAACTGTGAAGTAATTCTCAGTCTTAACTACAGGGCAGTCAGCTAACACACGGGGCGGGGGCGGGGGGCGGGGCGCGGTGCTACATAAGAGAGCAGGCATCTCTAGCAGGAATTAACAGGGAAAACCAAAACACAGTACAAGAGCTCATGCATTTATCTGACATGATATTTCAAACATCTCAACAGAAGCATTAGAAATTCTACACGAATATGTAAGCATGTTTATCATGAGAGAAAATTTTAAGACAAAATGACATTAATCAATCTACGACAGAAGCCAGATTTTTTGAAAAAAACAAATGATGAAACTTCATTAGAAATGACTGAAACATAAATACAGTTTTAAAAACCAGTACTGTAATGACAGAGTCACATTACCACCTGCACCCTTTAACTTTAACAAATAAACAAGACAAACAAGAAAGCATCTGTAAGGCCAAAGGTGCAACATCACAGATTTTAGTAGCAAATGCCTTGAAATACTCATTTTTGCAAATTATTCTTACATTTGAAAAGCCGAGCATGCAGATCTTACAGTAGAACTGGTGGTAAACGTTCTCTTAAATTTCTGGGCAAATGACTACTAAATGAGAAATACATTTATTAAACTTCTTTGGCAAACATTTACCGGGACAATTTTATGACACAAACATTTATTGTCTTTAGAAATTTTGCTCAGTAGGGTGAGTTATTTTCATAAGAATGATGTTTTCTTTTTTTTTTTTCAGCATATTCTGAAATCTAAATCTCGATATCGAGTCCCTTTAACTTACTACTATTTTAGAGTTTTTTAATTGTTGGTTGCCTTGTGGTATATCCAAGAAATTGATAGGTATAGCCCCAGAGTAACAGCTTAAGAATACTGACCTATTCTCAGTTTAAGAAAGTACTCTGGCAAGATACAAGGTCATTTTCAATTTCTATTTATAAAGACTTAGCAAATACTTAAAAAAATCTGAAAGAGATGGTGTTACAGTAGAGTTGCACAGTGCTTATGTCTATAATATACATGATTCTGAATGTCAATCAATGAGATGAGCTCAGATCCACCTTTCCCCTCCTTGGACCATGCTGGAATTGGTCAGCAGATTCTGGTGAAGACCTGGCAGCTCTCCTTAGAGACACAGCAGAGCCTGCCTGGCAGCCCCTCCCTATCACCATTCATCAGGTCTCTGCTTTGTGGTATCATACGCTCTAATCACTTCCGACTGTGAGACGATTCCATTTTCATCTTGAGAGAAAGCATAGCCATCTGTAAGTCAAAGATAAAATAGAAATGATCATCTTTAAGTCACTGGAAATCTCTGTTATTCTGAGATCTGAGTGCTAATTTTATAATTTGGAGAACGAATGCATCTGTCCCATCTTCAAAAGCATGAAAACACTAATTTTTAATGTCCAGAAAAGATACAGACTCAACTGCAAAATTAAGAGTGGGATACTGGCTTAGATTCTATAGTTCTGTTCCCTAGATGAATGAACAGACACTGTCAACCCCCCTCATTTCTCCATTCAGCATATCAAGTCTGATTCATTCAATTTTTGCTTCCCGACTACCAGATCTCCCTCTAGATGATGAGAATGAGAGGGAAGGAAGAACAATAGGAAGGAGATAAGCACATGTAATTGTAAATGGTAGAAAAGTGGTCTTCTTCCCTCCAACAACATTCTGCTTGGTTTTGGGAATCTACAAATAAACTCACTAAAGCCCCAATGTGGCTGGAGAGGATGTGGGGATAAGAAATGGCCCCCAAAAGGATCACATCTTTAGAAAAGGCCTCTTGAAGTATAAAGAGCAAAAGCATTAAACATGAATATATAAAAATGAATATAAATTTTATGTGGAAACAACATGAAACAAAAGATATATTACTAACACAAACACATTTACTACAGAGCTTTATATATCATATTCTTTTTTGGATCCTTGAAATGTTAAGAGGGCATGCATGATACCTAGTAATTTCCTACAACTCTAAATGTTCATAAATATTTTTGAAGGGGAAAATATATGTTTCATTGTGCTGTATGAAAGCTGAAAAAGCTCTTGCAAAGTTATTCAAGGAGAAAAGATAACATTATAGAGGGGGCTTTTAAGAATTAAGATTTATTTTACTGGTCCTTTTTAAGATTTAAGGAAGCAAGGGGCATGTGGAAATATTTTTTTTTTATGTGAAAGCAGCAAGATTTTAAAATGCTCTATCTCTTCTGCTAAAAGTGAGACCACTGTGGTCAAAAGATTCTCTAAACATTTGTTATTACATAACATATTGCAAAATATTAAAACTTATTTTAGGTGCTAATTTAAAAGTTAAATACCCCTCAAGTCAAAATACTGCTCTCATGAATTCTGTGAAGTAACAGTAGAATCTTTAAAAATATAACTCAGATACTTACGGAGCAAGTTTTGTTGCAATGATTCAGACCGGTACAAATTTACGTGATTCTTCTTAAAGACGTTTTTGAGCAGTTGTGCCCTCTCTGTGAGGCTGCAGAGCAAATGTGTGAAATGAATTATCAACTTGCAGAGACCCCAGTGTGCCCACAGGGCCACCAGAGAGAGTCAGACTTAAACAAAAGATTGCTTGAGAAATCTGTAGTCTAGTGATTTCTTTTTCACTCTCATTTTCTCAGCTAATGAGATTTCAAAAGTTTAGATAAAAGACTATTTTGTCCCCAATAATCCAGTCAAAAGATTTCCCTATGCCCCAGTTATATTCAAGTTAAATGGAGATATGGAACCTGCACAATAAAATTAATAAAAAAAATCTTCCAGTAGTTTATTAACTTTTAAAATCTTGGTTGACTTGCTATGTATATTCTAAGCATGGCATTTTTAGAATTAAAAAATTACTATATCTTTTCCTACTTTGCACATATTTTGGTGTAAAATGTTTTTTTAGCTATGTAAAGAAATCCTAAAAATTACACAAAGAAGCAATTTCTTACTTAATTAGAAAATTTCCATTACCACTTCGATATGAAATATGTACCTTTATTTCATTTTAAAATAAACTATTTTCAGAAACTAATTATACTAGGCAGAATGACAAGGAAAAATATTTTTCAATAAATGTTTAGAATTATCTTTTCCACAGAAATAAATCCATGTAATTAATTATGAAACTTCTAAAAGGACACTGCAAGATATAATGCAACTGTTTTTTCCCGCTGCATGTAGAACCATGTCTCGCCCAGTAGGAACTCAAATCTTTGTCGAATATATGAATTTGAGTGATAATTCTGAACTTCATCAATCCTTCCAATCATGTTATTTCTCCAAAGGTTGATTTATAAACTATGATATCAAAGAACATAATAAGCGTGGAGAGCTAATAAGTAATCTATATGCATTGCGACAAATGTTTACACAATTTTGTTTTAATCACTCGAACTGACTCACTATAAAAACTTTAGTTAAATTGCTGTAAGTTATGTTCAGTATTTTGCCAATTATTTTGAAACCCTGAAATGGAACAATTTTTATCATGTGCAAAAAAAAAAAAAAAGGATCTTCTGCAAAATGAACTTGTAATTACACAAACATTTAGGCTTTTGCTGAAGTAAAATATTTAGAAATGTTGACATTTGTAGTAATCTTCCACACATATTTTTTAAAGTCTTGGAATGTTAACTGGTACTTAGACATACTTTTTGTCATTAGGAATTAGCTACATTAAGGAAACAAAACTAATCAATCTAAAACTCCAGTGGTTTTACAAATATTTGTTAAACTTGTTTTTGCCAGTGAAATAAACAGATATGGGGAAGGAGAAAGGGCCATTTCTAGTCACTTTTCTTACTCTACTCTTAAAATGATCTAACATTATAGACCCCAGGACCCCAAGAGACACTAAAATATGTAACTGCTTTAAAAAAGCCGGCAGTGTTAGCAGCAGGTAGTCTGACTTTGTTAGCAAAGCCTTGCAGGATGGGGTGCTGGGAAGTCTCTGGTGTATAAAATAGAAATGACTACAGATGACTAGAGGATGGCATGTATCATTATATAGCTGTTTCGTCCCAAAATACATTTTCGAGGTTTTAGGCTGGCATTCCTAAATGCATAATACTTTAATATCACATTAAAGTGTTAAGGCAGACATGAGAAATTTGTCTTTTAAGTTATAGCAACTTAAATGTATAAAACAATGTAATTTTGTTTTGTAATGGTTCATATAAGGCTATGTTTTTATTCAGTTATTACATTAATGTCTAGTGTTTGAAAAAAAGCAATAAAAAAAAGGAGCATATTACTGTGGAAAGAGCATGAGCTTGGCACTCTTTGATTTAATTCTGAATCTGCTATTTATTAGCTGGGCCACCTTAGGCAAACCTTTTTCAGTCATCTATGTATGGCAGGAGGACGGTCCCTAACCTGCAGGCTGACTGTAAGGATTTAGGGAGATGTACAGCTTCCAGTATGTGACTGGCACTTAGGAAGCACTCAACAAATGTTAGTCTCTCTCACCCTCACCACTCCCCAGATCACGAAAAATTTATTATTAAAAAATCAACTAGAAGGTCATCACAAAACAAAAGATACTTTGTGAGGATCATTTCTGATGCCTTGGTTTCTATTTAACGTTAGCTAAACATGTGATGTCTATTGTTACACATGAGTTTCATGTATAATGGCCCCCAATCTACTTCCTTAGTAAAAAAATCATGAGGTTTTTATTTTTATTTATTTATTTTTTAAATTTTGCCTTAGCTACATATTTAGTTCTTGTAGAGCACAGTCTCTCCTAGAGAATATAAATGCCATTCACAGGAGGGTGTTTAATAGTGATGAAGAGTTGTATTTCTCATTGTCTCATCCTACCTTTAGGGATTACTCGTCATGTCAAAATTACGCAATTCTGTGCCACTGATGTTTATGGGTACTGATATTACTACCAAGTCACATTACCAAATATATACTGGTAACAGTTTATCTAATGATAGATATGTTATAAATTAAGTTTTTGTTGAATAGGTTAATATAGGGTGAGAAGAAAAAAAGTCTCATTGACACCACATCTTCACAACACTTAGTTTTACTCAGTCTTGTATGGTCATTTACTCATATACCAAGCTATGCAAATTATGAATTTGCTAATGCAGCAATACAATGACTACCACTTAAATAGTGTTGCCTTATTTCCATGCCCACTAGTTTTGCAACTTAGATATCTGGTGGAGGTGGGGTGGAAAGATACCATGTTTTAAAATACTATTTCATTTATAAACATTAAAAAAAGTAAAGGTCAAAACCCACTTACAGTCCTGGATAGTGCTGTCATAAGGTACCTTCAGGGATCTTTTAAGAGTGGCGAACCTGCATTTGCCTTCATACTGGCTTGACAAGCTATTTTTGTTGACTCATTAAATTAGATCTCCAGAAAGTGAATAACCCTTCATTCATAAGTGTTTTAGTATGTAGCGTGTGACAGCTGTCCTGTACTAGGTGGTGGTGGTGGGGAGATAAACGATGACTATAACAGGCCTAATCTCTGCTCTAGAGGAGAGAATATTTCATTGTTCTGTCATTTTTTTTTTTTTTTTTTATAAATGTGGGATAGAATCATTACAGTGATGACAATAGGCTGAGGGAAAACATTTGCTGTGTCCTCCTATCCTAAACCCCCAAGAAGAAATTTAAAATATAAAATCCAGGGTGAAAACTGATAAATATAGTTTCTTTTCTATTAGTTCTCAGGCAATGTTAAAATTGCTTTTCATTAATAATAGAGAGAAATGCTGTGAGAGACCACCTTCACCATCCACATTACCAAATTATCTGACATCCACACTACCCTACTCTCTTCTTTAAAGCTAAGGCCATAGGCCAAACAAAGGTGATGGGCAAATTAATGAGAACTGACCTGAAGATCCTGGGCTAAAACTGTTTAGAAATGGCTGCTGATGATATGCTGGTTAATGTTACAGTCAGATATAAAAAGTTATGAGTCTCATTATTATATTTGCCTGTCTATAAGATGCATCGCTTCACATGAACACCAAAGATATCCAAAACTGGATACCGTTGCCTTTCTCTAATGAAGCCAGTGTCCATAATCCCTTATTTTAATCCTTTGGTTTTCTGAATTTACATTTAAAAATTTTTTATTTTGTTTAAGAAAACGAGATTTTACACACTACTTATAGATATAAAACTCCCATGTGGGATCGGAGAGGCTCTCCAAAATTAACATTTCTGCTATAAAACACATAAATATTTACATTATAGACAAAACAAACACTGTTAATGTCCTTATATTTATAGAAAAAATGGTTGAGGTTTTTTCAGCAAATATTTGGCATAAAACTATAAAAAAAGTTGATTTTCGAAGTTTTTTGGAGTTTGGAATTGTAGATGCTTCCTCTCTGTGGTATTGGAGCATGTCCACATAAAAGTTACAGCAAAGAATAGGGTCTCACAGCGCATATGTTATTTTCTTAACCAAAAATAATAAGCCATGGCTACACAGTGATCAGGAACAAGCTTTGGATTTATTCTCCAAATATCTCAGGCTTCAATCAATTTCTACTATAACCCATGGCTCAAAAGCAGTATACTTAGATGATGAAATACATCTTTCCCTCCCAATTTTCAATGTATAATTGGACTATACCTAATTTGCTGGATAAGATGGTAAGTGGCATCCTACTTCTTCTAAAAAAGACTATTTTAACTAAGATGTGTTAATTTTTGAAAATGAGTAAAAATGAGAAATAAATTATTGTAAATACTAACAGTACTACAAGTTATAGTTTCTCTGACAGTTTCATTTTATGTGTAGCTTGACTTCACAACATTGCTTAGAGAAGTTTAAAAAAAACTAGGGATGCTTAACTCTCAAGATCTTCCTTAAGAACTGAATCATTCTTTGACAAAAAAATAAACCACCATTACTTTGAACATTACTAGTTTCAGAAGTGTGGCTTATATAATTCTATGTTTTTACATATACTATTTTTAGTTAACTACTCACAGGTTGACCATCTATTTACCACCCACTACTCCATTATCCTTTCACCTATCCTTTCACTCACTCACTCACTCACTCACTCACTCCTCAGTTCATTCTCTTGACCATTCATTCATCCATTCAACACATATTTATCTGGTGCTACTATGCTCCTGATGGTATGCTAGGTGTTGGGTTGCAGTTAAGATTAAGACAAAGGCTTTTCCTTCAAGGAGCTCAATCTAGCAGGGGAAACAGATACATTATAACACAATAAATGTAAAAACAGTAGAATAAACAAATTATAGAGATAGCAGGATAGGAATTAATTTTGTGAAAACTTGAGGTAATTGTATTTGAACTGGGTTTCGAAAGCTAGGAATTGGACTGCCCAGTCTGTTAGAGGGTATCAACTTCCAGACAAGAGAATAGCCTATGCAAAGACTGGGAGACATAACACAATGTTTTGGAATTAAAGGGAGTCTGATATTGCTAAAATTATAGAAATCA
Organism: Eidolon dupreanum; assembly: GCA_028627145.1. Classification (NCBI taxonomy): domain Eukaryota; kingdom Metazoa; phylum Chordata; class Mammalia; order Chiroptera; family Pteropodidae; genus Eidolon; species Eidolon dupreanum. The sequence goes on from CM053513.1 coordinate 23,909,031, forward strand.
CAATTTTTCCCTCTTTGAAAATGTAAATTAGCTAACTTTTTGAAATTTGACATTGATTTCATTCTCCAAGATTCCTAAAATACTCCTGGCAGTAAAATCAGTCTGATAATTCCTTAATTGCCTTAGAATGCAACTACTTTTTGTGAAGACTTTTCCAACTAGTTGCTGTTTTTCTCCTTTCACAGGTCCTTTTTCTTCCCCTTCCTCTAGCTATCATCCAGTAGGAAGATGCTGTGGTTAGGCTGACCATCACCATTCTTCTGAGCACCGATAGGCAGCAACAGCAACATGGGCTATGTGTTGTACCAGGGGTTTCTGTCTGTGGCATTCAGCTAATAGCTAACTATTCCATAGTCATGGAGAAAAGCTGAATAGCTATGTTAGGCAAATAAGCTGCGCAGCAGCAGGAAGTATATCAGATGCATTTTCTATGGAGAAGGTGGTGGCCATTTATGGTAGAATTCACTTTTTTCCTTTAGGCTCTCTAACTTATTTTATTTAATGGAAAAGGCTGACATCATAGACTCATTAACTCTTTAGGACCTAGAGGTTATCATACTGAACCCTCAGCCTGATTTATGAATTGTCAAAGTCACTGATATACTACAAACCACGAAAACTAAATATCACGTGGAAGGGCTTAATGTAAGTTTTATTAACATACAATTATAATAAATTTATACCTGAGGGTAGTAACAGTATTATCAGTGGCCTTTCTCTAATAATTGTTAATAAATGGTTTTTTTCACAATTTCATGAACTGGAACTCCAACCATATCCTTTTTACAGTGAGAGTGAGAGGAAACATTTACTGAGGGACTACTCATGCCAGGCAATGGAACGGGACAGAGATGGAAGAGAAGGTAGAGGGAGGAGAATACCTATAACTTAGAAAGTAGGTATTATTATTCCTATCAATATATTCAGGGACACTGATTTAGGGAAGTCAAGGACTTGACAATCAATGGTTGGATGTTTTTGCTGCTTTATCACGTTCTTGAAAAGGAAAGGCAGCACAAGGAAGCAGAATGGTTAGGAGCAGGGGCTCGAGAATCCACTGACATGGACTCAAGGCCCAGGTCCGTCACTTCTGACTGATAACTTAGAGTCTAAGACCCAGTTTTCTCATCTGGAAAAACATGCAGATGATGGATTTGTATAGGGTTGTTATTGGGATTCAAGGAGATAGTACACAGGAAGTGATAACTGCAGCACACGGCATTCAGTAAGTGCTCAACAAATGCCAGTGCTACTGTTTTGAGAGGCACAGAATAGTGTGTGACATGATCCTGAGGCCTCATGAAAGTAAGTGAGGGCTGCGAACCAGGGTCTCGTCTTGAATTCCCCATCAGACACTTACTCCATTGTGTCAAACGGATTAATAACAGTGAATCATGACAAAGGTAACATATACCAGGGCAAAACGTTTCCTATGGTTTAGACAAAACTTTAGCTCATTTTAGTGTGATGAGGGAGAGAAAAATAAATACCTGGTATTATATTCATAATTGTATTTTTATTACAGACTGCTTTCAAATAATTTTAATTTCTTTTTTATAATGCTTTGTGAATTTAGTAAATTTTATTAGCTTTCTAACCTTGCTTTTTTGGGGTGGCAGTGGTGAGGAAAGGACATGGGAGACAACTCACTTCCTATATGATATACGCCCAGGGAAGTTCCTAACAGCGTACTGAACCACGTATGCAATTGTAGGGTGCTTTGCCCTACGTCAAGCACTGATTTTCATAACATGTTATTTTATTATGGATACTGTTTCAAGCTAAAAGTCTTTTATTTCTCTTTCAGTTTAATAACACGATATTTGTAACTACCATTTATTTAATGCTCATTAAGCACCAGACACCAAACTATCTGCTTTACTGACAATATTTTATTCAATTCTTACAAGTAGCCATGAGGTGACACTATCACCCCCATTTTATAGATGAAGAAATTGAGGCTCAGTAGCATTAAGCAACTTGGCTAAGGTCACACACAGCTTAGTGAATGACAGATTTGACTTGAATTCACATCTGATTTCAAATCTGTCAATGACACTGCTAGCTCTTTGCAAACTGATAAACATGACTTTTACCACTTATTTCCAACCATCAGTAAAAGAAAAATTTAAAGTTCACTTGGAAAAGAATGTATTCAGTGTATTTTACCTTTTTCCAAGCACAACTGCTCCTGGGTCTTGAGATTTTGCCTCCAGCTCTTGAACTTCATCTACTAATGTTTTAAAAGCAGTCCTTTTGATAATAAAAAAAAAAAAAAAAAAAAAGGATTTGCATGGAAATATTCGTGTGAAAACTTAAGACTTCACAAAACTGGCTTATTATCATGCTGTTAAGTACAACAGTAACCAGAGTACAAGCAACAGTTTTTCAATAGAATATAAAAAATTACAGTAATTTTGAGCCTTAATATAATTATAGAAATAACAGACTTAAAAAAATGGTTTAGGTTTATAATATTAAAACTCTCAGTTATTAAGTAAGCATCATATAATTAACTTTAATGATCACTTTTTGTGGAAAGAGATAACATTTTAAAACTTATAATCCTTGAGAAAAATTATTAAAGTTTTAGTTTCTTCCAGTCTATATTTTATATATGTTTGGAATCAGGCAAGCAAAAAACTTCATTTCACAACTATTATTTACTAATAAAGAAAATATATATGTGTATTTGGAGATAATAGAATTTTTTCTTCTACCTTGAATGGGTTTTTAAGGCTGATTTCTAAGACATGTAGTCTCTAGTATTAACTAAAACCACCTGTTTTACTTCTTATTTGGTCTTTTAAACTAATTTTAGTTTCCTAGCTCTTCAATCACTCCTTTCTTTATTTACTTATATAGAATTAATGAATATCACTAATTCCTATTCTGCAGACTCTATATTCTTGAGTCGATGTTACAAGTAGAGAAATGTGAGGATTAAGATACATAATCGAGTATTATACTTACACCTTGTATGCCACATCAAGAAGCAAAGATGCCACAGGGATAAATAACAGGCCAGTCCAAAAGACTCCAGAACTAAACAACATGGCTGCCTGAGTAAACCATCAGAAACAATGTTACTTTAAAAACCAAGAAATACATCATTCATGTTTAGTTTTATATTATTTTAAGTAAAATAATTTTGAGACTCTCATTTTGCAAGAGGGTATATAATAACTCTAAATTTAAACTTGTGAAATATTTGAAATTAAAAGCCAAATATGTTAAAATATGTATTTACTACATCTATTTTTTCCCTTTCAAGTGGCTAATATAAGAAAGTTTTATATTTGCCAAATATTTTCACATTTTTATGTGAGATTTATATTATTGTGGTCAATACATGGAGTAACAAGCTTTCACCTTCTTTTACAACTTAAAATATCTTTGACCTTCATTTATAACTTAGAATATCAAATCAATCTTTTTGAGCAAATTCAAATATATTCTGGATTAAATTCTCTTACAACATGTAAAATAAATCCTAGGTAGAAACTAAATTTACTTTTCTACCAGATAAAAATTAACTTTACTTTTATAAAATATAACATATTAAAAAATGATCCCAATGAATCATGAATATGGTATAATCAAATTAAGATATCTATGAAATAATTTTATTTTCAATTGCTATTACCCGGAATAATCTTAATTTTGTTCAAAGACTGGTATAACTTGTACTGCTGCATCCTATTATTGCTAAAGTCAAGTCAAGTATCTAATATGTAAAGCCTAAATAAAAGTGTAGCAAAAATAATTTTAATCATTCTTTTGTATCAAATCCCAAACTGCTATGTCAGAGTCTTTTGGGTTGCAAAGAAAATAATTCTATAATTAAGAAATTAATAAATTCTAGTAGTTATTTGTAATTACAATAAAAATTCCTTGGTCATGTAATTAGATTACATAGAGCTTAAAAGTAATATGTCATACAATAAAATCAAAATATTTTGTTTCACTTCAAGTCTATTTGTTTTTCAAGAGTAAATTTTCAGTAAATGTATGGTTTTGTAATCCCATTAAAAAGTAGCCAACTAATGTATGCACATTTACACCCTATGGAAAAATCGCATAGAATTTTTTTTAAACCAGGTATAGTTCAGGAATTAAAAATGACCTACCATTTAATTTTTACAGGCTTTTTCACAATTACACACAAGCAGTCCTAATCAAACAATGCTTAAGAAATAGAAAGATTACTAATTTTAAATTATATTTCAAATTATTTATTCGTTGTGACTCTCTGTTAAGATCAGAAACTGTTTAAATTTTTTCTACATGAACACAGGCTTACTCATGCAGACTGTTGGTTCAGGAATAAGTTTTACCCCTTTATAGGATCAAATAGCTCTGAACACAGTTAAAATAAAAACATGCTATTACAAAAAATTTCAGAATATAAATGTAGCCACGTGGATTCCATGAAATAGCACCCACAGACACCAACATCATGAAAAATATTCACATAAAAGTCACTTTATTTTATAAGCAAAACATGATCTCCGACATGTTTGCTGACATCCTCAATAGTGAAAACCAACAATAACTATGTAATAGGAAATGTCTATCAAGTCAGTGGGTTTTGTTTAGAGTGAAGGAAGCTTTTTAGTAACAACAGTAAAAATCCACATTTCTTTTTCCTTGGGCGGGAGGAGTTAAGATTCAAGATTCTAAGTCATGCAACTGAAAACACCTTGTTTACTTGGCTTAATTTTAACCTACTTTAGGCGGCAAAAGAAAGATTTATTCTTGTCTTTGCCACCTTGTATTAAATGTCCGCTGGTGGAAAAGGAAAAGTGGTGGTGGAGACTTGAGGCTGCTAATTCTGACCATTGTGATGTTAACTGAGTTGGGGGAGGGGGGGACAACTGGCGCCCACTATTCAGTTTACCCGCCTTTGGCTTTACAAATGAACAACATGAATTGAGGGGAAAAAAGTTTTTCTGCGTCATATCTGAAAGCCTGTCAGATTTTTTTTTTCTTTTGCAGAGTTAATCCAAACCTAAAAGATTTAAAGCCGACATTCGCATTAAAGACAGAGTCTCTTTGTATTTTTTGGATGAAGGGGGTGGGGGAAAATAAAATCCCAGAGGTATTTCCTTCTTTTCTGTATAAGAAATCCCCCCACTCTCTCTGTAGAAACCATTTTTGTCTCTAACTTTTCACATCTCTCCACTCGAGGGCAGGTCAGCTGGAGAAAGGCTCCCGATCCCCGCAGACAATGGGGGGAACAGGAGCAGCCTGTTGGGGGGCTGGGCTCAAGCTTCCTCCAACAGCACTTTGCAAATTGCTCCTAATGTGGGAGATTGGTGGGCCTTGCCAAGTGGCCCCCACCGCCCCTCCTCGAGGTCCTGTGAGACCAAATGGAATCTGCCACAAAAGTGGCTCCGGCGGGGACTGGAGAAAAAGGATCAGCCAAGGGAGTTGCAAAGCCGGTACCCTGGAGGGCACAGGCCCTGCGCAGCGAACAAACAGCCGCTTGTCTCCGCAGAGCGACGCTGGCTCAACATCGGACCACGCGGCTTCAAAAATGAACCAAAGCTGCCTGAAAACGCAAGATGTGGCAGAGAAATGAGGAATTGTTCTGAAATTTCCATGTTAAGTTACAGAGAAAAAAACGTTTAAGAAAATATGAGCTCACACGCATTAAATCAGGTCAAGAGGCTTGACGGGATAAGAGGGGCTTACCTTCTGACCCACCGTGAGGTGATCCCTTAGAACCTACGACCCCACACCCGAGGGGAACACTTACTTTTTCACCTTCAGGGTCCCCAAGTTCCATCTTGTAGGAGAGAGAATTTCAATGCTCTCCCTGCCTACAAACCTTTAGCTATGGTTCTTAATTGTATCCCTCCTTTTATACTACAAATGTCAGAGAGCTGCATGATGACTCTTATTCTTGGATAGAGTACTGATGCTGTCTCAACAAGAAGGCCCTTTGGGGGACCCCAAGACTGTATCCGTGAACTGTGATAAAGAGCCCTGTAAGCAGTCCTGGCTCTGACTCTCCCAGCTCCCAGACCTGGGGGAAGCAACTCTCAGTCTCTGTCTTATCAGGTATGAAGTGGATCTTAAGAATTAAACCTGATGATGTTTGTAAAGTGGCTGCTTTTATTAATAACGCTGACTAATAACAAACTTTCTTCAATTTAATTTTCAAATTTCTTTAAACCTGCTAGTCTTTTGTTTCCCCTAGTGATCTCTCCCATGAGGTTCAAGGAAGGAAATTTTTATCATGATATTAAATTAAGTATGTCAGTTTATAAATGTCATGTTTTCATCACATTAATACCACAAAATATGCATGTTTTAAGACTGAAACTGGCCAAAGTAACTGACCACTAATAAATTCCTAATAAAATCAATTTGCTAATTTAGGAAATGTAGATAAATTATTTTTTTTCGTAAAAATTATTAAAGACTTCATGGGCCCAATATACTAACTTGGGAATGGAAAATTATTCATAAAACAGTGCTGTAAGACTTAGTTTTTTTGAGGGGGGTAGAGAGCAGCAAGATAAATTAAAATAAATTCCAGAGGTGTTAAGAGTTAATGTGAATAACAACAAGAAAACAAGAAGTGATCATTAAAGTGTTTAGATAAAGCTTTATGTAAGAATTTCTTAGCTTAAAAAGTAAAAAAAACTACAAAAAGAAATGCTTTGGAGCAGGGGTCCCCAACACCTGGGCTGCAGACAGGTACCAGTTAGTGGACTGTTAGGAACTGGGCTGCACAGCAGGAGGTGAACGGTGGGCCAGTGAGCAAAACTTCATCTGTATTTGCGGCCGCTCCTCAGCACTAGCATCACTGCCTCAGCTCCACCTCAAATCATCAGGGATTAGATTCTCACAAGAGCACCAGTCCCTGGTGCCAGTAAGGTTGGGGACTGCTGCTTAGAGAACTGACTCATAAAGATGTAGAAGCTCCATATGTTCAAAAAGAATATAACTAAAAAACAAATGAAAAACAAAACACTGGAAATAATGACTGCCATAAATATATGAAATTCTACTATGATAAGTGATTATAAAAATAGACCATTTATCTTCATAGGAATAGCTAAGACAGATAGAAAAAGACTTGAAAAGGTATTCACAAAAGCAGCAGCAAGTAATCAATAACACGGAAAAGTGATGAACTTTCTGTAGTCATAGAAACTTGACAAAATTAGATCAGATTTAAACAACTCACTATAAGTTGAAGAAGAGTATGGTGACACAGGTCTTTGTAACAATTTATATTCCCATCATCAGTGTACTTGCCTTTGGGAAAGGTATTTGGCATCAAGGACACAACGTTCATTCCTGTTAATCTGATAATTTAATTTCCGGAACTATGTGTTGAATTTTGGGACATATTTTGCATGTAGGTTAGTATCCTGTGATACTAGTATCCTATGGTTGTTAGGCTTGAAAGCCATCCCCCTCAAAAGTGTGCCATGGTGCAGTGTTTAGTAACGGTTTAAACAAACCACAGCGACACTCTCTCGGAGAGTCACAGCACAGGGCAGAACATTTAAGGCTCTGAGAAATCACAGTGAAGAACCCTATACTGAAGTTTTTTAAACCTGGAGCAATCAGAACTTAAAAAAAACATAAAAATGGTCTATATATACTGAGAACTGAACATGCAAAAGAACATCGTCATTCTAAAAAAGAATTAAGAGCACTAGGAAATGTGTGGCTTTGAAATTTTATTTTCTGGGGATATAGTTCCCAGAATAGTAAAATTAATTGAGAACAGAATTTGTTTTTGTTTGTTTTAGATTATAATCTTCTTCAATGTACTATTTAGAAAAAGTACCAGAAAAATAAGAATTAGTAATAAAATATTTTTTATTATGAGAAATATAATTTAAAAATGTTATGATACTAAATAGGTTGTAGATGATAGAGTATGTTATCTCAAGCTCAGTATATTTACTTGTTTTATCATTCTTATGAGTTTTTATAATTTTGTGGTGGCTCTGTAGTCGATCTTAAAAACCACCTCATAAAGCATGATTGCTTTTTTATGATTAGTAATTCAATCTGTAAAACACAATGACATATTTCAGATTGTAGATTTTTTTTTAAATTTATTTTCTAGCTGTATTGAAATATAACTGACATATGACATCATGTAAGTTTAAGGTATACAATGTGATTTGATATACGTACATATTGCAAAATCATTACCACCGTAACATTAGCTACCACCTCTATCCTGTTGTATAATTACCATCTCTTTCAGAAAATTTTTTAAAATCTCAAAACTTCAAAAAGCACTAGTTATAAACATATAAAAGCTGACATACAGCTTATATAGAAAGTTATTGACTTTCATGAGAGAAGTCTATTTGCCTTCTAATCTATCCCCTCTCCCCTTCTTAGATGTAACCACTTGATTTTTGGCAGGACATCTTGTCCTCTAGCTCAAAGATTATATTCCTCTGGTTCTCTTGTTGCAGCTAGGTGTGACCATGTGACTAACATTTGGCTAATGAAATCTAAGCAGAAATATAGTAGGCAATATCTAGGAAAGAGACTCAAAGAGAAAGAGTTCTTCCCTTCCTTGATGGCTGGAATATTGGTAAAAGGATTAGAGCTCAAGCAGCCATTTTGGAGTATGAGGATGTACACTAAGGCTGGCAGTGCATAAACCTGGTCTTTGATGATTGTGCAGCTGGACTGGAATTCTTTCACATGAGAAATAAATTTCTATCTTGTTTAATGCAGTTACTTTTCTTTTTAAACAATTAAAAATTCCATAAAATAACTTAGAACAGAACAGCTTTTGCCACCCAATGACAATCCCTTTATCTTTACTATATCATGGAATGCAAAAATTGCATCCAATTATGAGCTTTATTGAAGCAAATAACAGTGACATTGGTTTCTTTTACGAGCATTTCTGATAGAATCTGTGGCATACAACTCAAACCAGCTGTATTGGTCTTATAAACTAGAATAGTGAGTTTGAGGGAGGATCTGCCCCCTGTCCATCTCATAGAGCTTGTTCCCTCTCTGTACCAACCACACTGGTCTTTTTATTCTTTGAACTTGCTAGGCTCATTCTTGCTTTAGAATATGGGCCCCTACTGTTCCTTCAAACCTGGAATGCTCTTCACATAACAGGTATCCATTCCACACTGAGTTTCAGCTTAGTTGTCTCTTCTTCAAATAGACCTTCCTGGAGCACTCATTATAGTCCTTGTAATATCACATCACCCTGTCTTTTTCCTATCACTTATCACTTTGTGAAATTATCTTCAGTCACTAACCATTTAGTCATTTGTTAACTGATTTAGTGATCATTTTCTCCTTCCCATTCCCTGGTCCCCTCAACATGAATGCTAATGGGGAATCTGTCTAATTAATCCATTTCCTTGACACAGCACCTAGCACCGATTAAGCATTCAAAATGTATTTATGGAATGAATGAATATAAGAGTGAATCGACCCTAGAATAGTCAAAGCTTGGCTATATTAACAGTAGGCTTCATTTAGCTTCCCGTGCCTTGTTCACCGCTATGGCACTGTGGGTATACCACAGCATCTCTGACATCTATGACATTAACACCCCATCATTAGCAATAAGATAACATTAAGGGCAAGGACCAATTCTGTTCATTTTGGCATCCTCCAGTGCCTCACACAGAGCCTGGTATACTCCGTACACATTTGCTCTGTATTGTAGGAAAAGGTGCTGTGCCTGTAAAAACCAATGCAAGCTCTCATAATGACTCTAAAGAGAGCTCTAACTTTAGAATGTGTGCAAGTGTCCTGATCTGTCATTACATTTGTCATATACATGTCTTTTTTTCTCAGTGCTTCTACGTAGGCTTCTCTGTACAAAATGGGCTTGGAAGTGGCTAAGCGGCCAGCTGCCTAAAGACCTGTGAAGGTCTGTCTGTCCCATGGACTGTCAGGGCATGAGGGCTGGGACTATTTTACTGGATGGGCTCACAACCATTGGCTCATTGAAGAATATCTGACAGAGTTAGGATAGCTGTTCCCTCCAGGCTCCTTGGCTAAACACAGTAATCTTGGATGAAACCCCATCATATCATAACAGTGTCCCACCCTGTCTGCAAGGGCTGGTCTTGTGACCAATAAATTATCACATACTATCTAGGTAATTAAAAGCTGAGAGATGAATAAGGACTATTTTAACCAGGAAATTCCTCATATGTATAGTAATTTATTATGTTGGTAAAATGGGTAACAGCACAATTTAGGAAAACCATATCACTAATGTGGTTTATTAATGCCTTTCCTACAGGGGTGACACCAAAGGGTTCAACAAAGATTTTTACTGTTTTTCAGAAAGACTTTACAAACCTCAATCAAGAGATCTGAAATTCTGTAAAACACATGCTCGTTCCTTAACTTCAATTTCCTTCAGTAGTTTTATAGATCCCTTAGGCCAGGGAGAGCAGAACCAGATGGTGCTTTTGGGAGGACTTTGCTGTGCATGTCTGTAATGCCATGATACATTTAAAAGTTTTGCCAATACTGAGCTTCTGGTATTAATCGTGAGATGAAATGATCCTTGCTGTAGCTGGCTTTTTAATTTTTAATCTGGTGTAGTAATCATAGTGGCTAAAATATTTTCTTCTGGAAATTCAAGAAATATCCAGTAACATCATTTAGACAAGTCGGAAAAGCAGGCCAGCATATGTTTATATAACATAGCACTTCTCCCCAGGGCCTACCTTGCCTCATAAATTGTTGTACTGGTGTGAAAAAATACAAGTTGGGTCTGAAAAAAAAAAAGTCCTCCTCTTAAATCACAACCATATTTGTGAGAGGAAGACAGCGACATATTTAAAGTCACAGTCAAGCTTGTCAAACTGTTTTCTCTTTGTTTTCCTTTCTTAAATAATTTATTGTATTTTTTACCTTTGTAAAATCCACTCCCCTTCCCCCACCCTGATGTCAGAATTCATTTTTCACAGATAAATATTTCAATAAATTGTGGTACTGGGATACTTGTTAATTATTACCATTTGAATCATTATTATGGGTAGAGATGCAGAATCACTGTAATGGAAACAAAGTGCAAAACTATAGGAAGGAATGTTGCCCAAATGGGAATACCCTGCCCACCAACCGAGAGCAAGCTGCTGGGGCTGGAGGAAATGAAGTCTGCACTCAACTGTGAGATACTTGGGGAACGGGTTTCTGGTAACTCCTGCACACAGGATGTGCTGAAGAGAGGGAGAGAGAAACTTCTGATCATGTGAAAAAACCCCTGACCAGTGGTAATGGCAACTGAGTACAGCTGCAGATGGAAGTATTGCATATTACATGTAACATTACATATTACATAAGCAGATAACAGATTGCTTAGTTTAACAACTAGATGAAAGTAAGTACTTTGGTGGCACTGACACTAAAAGGCCTCTATACCTTTAAAGTTGAAAAGGCTGGAAGAAAAGCCTTACAGGAGAAGAATGAAAAGATGGAAGAAGTATAAAAGAAACAGAGAACAGTGTAGATGGTGGTTAAGCAGGGTAGATTCTGGCTGGGTTTAACCTCAGCTCAGATACAAGCTGTGTGTGACCATGAGAAAATTATCTAACCCCTCTGTGTCTTTGAAATATATAATGGTATTAAATGAGTGAAGACATGAAGAGTGTGGTAACAGTAAGGACACCCTATTATTATCTGAGTGGCAACTGTACATTCTCTGATGATGTAGCATGGCTGGGTTTTCAATTACATGTATATTGTTTTCAATGAGATGGGTATTATGCTAACGTTGTGGTTAATAACAGGCAAAAGGCTAGGATATGAAGTGAGATGGAATTTCTATAAATGTGCTAAGGGAGTTAAGCGGGTGTTGAAAAAGGAGAATTAAAAGTCTGGGCACTTTTTAGAAGAGATAGAACACTTATATGTGGCTAACTTAGGCCTTGGGTATCCTGGGAAATAGCAGATAAATTAGGAATATCAATGCGAGGAAGATGGCTGCAAGGAGAAAAAAGAATTCCCACCTGGGAGTAAGGATTAGCAATACGCTGCCCCGCTCCCTCTACTCCGCAAAGTATTCGGTTTCTCAGGATGTTAGAGAAAACCAGTGGGATTTTGCTAAAATAACCTGGGATGAATTCTCTGGGTTATTTGTTTTGCTTACCACAAAGGTTTGTGACATGGATTTAAATAAAACAAGGAATGCCTAGGATCAAACACAGTACCTGGAGAACATGGGGGTGCACAGTAAATATTGGTTCCTTTCCATCCTTCTCTTAGAGAGCAAGGATTTTCTTTGAACCCCTTCAGAGAAATGACCGTCTTCAGATGGAGGACACAAAGATGAATCAAGAATGTAAATTGGAAATGACTATAAAAGCCAGATCTATGTGTGAATGTGTCCAGCTGAATATAGAAACATGAAACCCGTACCTGTAAGTTGCCTAATTTGCACCCTGAGATCCCGTTAACTAGTGCATGACAGTTTGTGCCCTTTTGACATTTAAGATATTTCTCTGGGGCAGAATACAGTGAAAAGAAGCAAACAGATCATCTGAATTTCAGGAGCTGGCAGGCAGTCTCAGAGGTATAGACAAATGAGGCTCTGCCAAAGAATCATAGTGGCTAACTAGCACAGAAAGGGTTGGTTTAAATGAGACTAGCATCCTGTTCTGCTGCTGGAAATTGCTACATGTGGATCTCTAGATGGTAGAAAGATGTTCTATTTGAGTTGAAATCTGGCTCTCTGTCATCTCTACTCTGCTGTTTCTCATTTGTTTATTCAAAACAAAAAGCAACCCAAAAAATTTGACGATCATTTATTTAACACTTATTTATGGGGCACTAGGAGCACAACACTGTTATATCAGAGCGAATGAGTGAAGAAATGAACTGGCAGTGGATATTCGAGAAGGGGTGTAAGAATTCTGGACAGGTCATTGTGGCTTCAATGTGGACGATGGACTGAAGAAGAGCAAGACCACTAATATGTCTACAGAGAAGAAATGTGCAAGAAGCAGGGCTGTTAGGAAAACAGAAAACAGAGATTTCCTCATTTACAGATATCCTTGTGACACCTGCAAGGAGTAACAGTCCCTTCAGGCTTCTAATTTTCAGATTATATGTCATGGATTCCTCTGAGTAACTATGATCAGATGGCAGCATAGCACAGTGTTTAAGGTAGCAGACGCTAGGACAAGATGTCTCAGTCAAAATCTTATCTGCCACTTAGTATTAGTGAAATGTCAGATGAGGCACTTAACTTCTCTGTTTAAGTTTTCTCATCTGTAAAATGTCGCGAGGATCCTGTGAGTTGAGGACAAGCACATCCTGACAATGCTCATGACCAACATGATGGAGTCTTCCCTGAGTCTTCCTTCCACCCCTCACATCCAGTCAGCAAAGCTATTGGCTTTACCTTCAAAACAGATTCAGAATCTGACCACTGCCAACCTCCTGGCCCAAGCCACCATTATCTCTCACCTGAGTTATTACAATAACCTCTTAAGTGGTTCATAACAGCAGTCATATACACAGATATAAATATTGGCACGTAAATGAATTTTTCATATATACAGGCATATAAGTATGTATGTATTTGGCTATACTTATTTTTGTATCCAAAATAGTCTTTATTGTTACTAGTCTAAAATAGGGCAGCATTTTTTAATTATATTTTTATTTTTCAATTACAGTTGGTATACAATATCATATTAGTTTCAGGTGTACAACATAATAATTAGACATTTATATAACTTACAAAGTGTTCATCCCGATAAATCTAGTACCCACCTGACACCACAGTTATTACATTACTGACTATATTCCTTATGCTATACTTTACATCCCCATGACTATTTTGTAACTACCAATTTGTACTTCTTGATCCCTTCTCCTTTTTTCGCTATCCCTCAACACCCACCCATTTGACAACCATCAAAATGTTTTCTATATCTGTTTTGTAAATGTTCTTTGTTTCTTTTTAATTTTGTCTTTAGATTCCACATGTAAGTGAAGTCATATGACATTTGTCTTTCTCTGACTTATTCTACTCAGCACAATAACCTCTAGGTCCATCCATATTGTTGCAGATGGCAAGATTTCATTCTTTTATTTAAGGCTGAGTAATATTCCATTGTATAGATTTACCACCTCTTTATTCGTCCATTGATGGACACCCAAGTGGCCTCCATATCTTGGCTATTGTCAGTGAACATATGGATGCACATGTCCCTTTGAAGTAGTGTTTTGGATTTCTTCAGATAAATGTCCAAAAGTGGGATTATTGGGTCCTTCTTTGTCTCTTGTATAGCCTTTGTTTTAAAGTCTATTTTATCTGATACAAGTATTGCTACCACAGCTGTTTGTTTATTCTTTCCATTTTCATGAAATGTCTTCTTCCAGCCCTTTATTTTCAGTCTATGTTAGTCTTTTGATCTGAAATGAATCTTTTGCAGGCAGCATATGAGTCTCCTGTTTTCTTATTCATTCAGCCACCTTATCTTTTGATTGGAAGATTTAATTCATTTATACTTAAAATAATTGTTGATACTTGGTTATTGCCATTTTATTATTGGCATTTTTGATCCTCCTTTTTCTCCCCTACCCTTTCCCCTCCCCCTCTTCCTTCTTCTTCTTAAAGAAGTCCCTCTAACATTTCTTGTAATACTGATTTGGTGGTGATGAACTCCTTTAGCTTTTTCTTGTCTAAGAAGCTCTTGATCTCTCCTTCAATTCTAAATGATAGCTTTGCTGAGTAATCTTGCTTTTCATCACTTTGATTATTTCCTGCAAATTCCTTCTAACCTGCAAAATTTCTGTGGAGAAATCAGTTTACAGTCTTAGCAAAGCTCCCTTATAGTTAACTGTTTTTCTCTTGCTACTTTTAATATCCTCTCTTTGTCTTTAACCTTTTGCATTTTAATTATGATATGTCTTGGTGTGGACCTTTCAGGGTTCCTTTTGTTTGGGATTTTCTGAGCTTCTTGGGCTTGTGTGTCTATTTCCTTCGCCAGGATTGAAAAGTTTTCTGTCATTATTTCTTGAAACAGGTTTTCAATTCCTTGCTCTCTCCCTTTTCCTTCTGGTACCCCCATGATGTGAATGTTGGTATACCTGATGTTGACCCAGAGGCCCCTTAAACTGTCCACATATTTTTGGATTTTTCTTCTTGCTGTTCTGATTGGGTGTTTTCTGCTACCTTATTTTCCAAATCGCCTGTTTGAGTATCTGCTTCATCTAATCTATTATTGATATCCTCTAATGTATTATTTATTTCAGTTATTGTATTCTTCATTTCTGACTGGTTCTTTTTTGGTTTTCTGTCTCAACTTTGATGTTTTTTATCTTTGCTGAAGTTCTCAATGAGATCATTGAGCATCCTTATAATTAGTGATTTGAACTCTGCACCTGGTAGATTGCTTTTCTCCATTTTGTTTAGTTCTTTTTCTGGAGCTTTGTTCTGCACTTTCATTTGAGACATGTTCTTTTATTGCCTTTCGTGCTGCTGTTCCAGCACTGGAACTCAGAGTGAGTAAGTCCATCAGTGAGTAAATCCATGTGCGGGGTCCTTTAAAAGGAATGTCTGGAACTCCCGCAGCCTTCTGTCTCACTCAGCCACAATCTGTGCTGGTTTTTACAGCTAGAAGTTGTGGGGACTGCTCTTCCTGGTACTGGAACCCTGGGCTGGGAAACCTGGTGTGCGGCCAGGATTGCTCACTCCACTGGGTTGTGGGGGTTGGAAGGAAAAACTTCTGCAGCCAATAAATCTCTCTTGATATTTAACTGCCACAAGTGGGTGTGGAACCAACCCTTTCTTGCCTCTCTGCCCTTTGTACCGGTCTTGATGTGGCTTCTTCTCTGTGTCTTTGGTTGTAGGACTTCTGTTCCTCTAGATTTCAGGTGATTCTCACTGATGGCTGCTCTGTAGTTTAGTTATAATTTTGATGTGGTCGTGAGAGGAGGCAAGCACAATGTTTATCTGCTCCGCCATCTTGACCAGAAATCTTGGCTATACTCTTGATTGAAATGTAGTTTTAAGATTAGAAAAATGTAAACCTAAGAGTAATTGCTTCTTTCTAAAATTAACTGGATTGTAATAGAGTTAGTGACTCTCTACTTACAATAAGTGTTAAAAAATTGAGTATTGCTACTAATATTTTTTGGGATCTATTACTCTTGTGCCCAGGAAACAGTAAATGTAGACTACCTGTCCTTGAGAACTTGAGTTGCATTCTTATTATCTTCTTTTTTTGAGTTGTTGTGAGGCTCATTTACATACACACATATATATCAAAATGCTTTGCAAACATAAAGTACTACATAAATTTAAAGTACTATTCTTTTCTTGGACTAAATTAAACAGACTTAAATTTTGGACAATCTAGTCAAGCCTAATGTTGAATGCATCTACTTTCATATTTTCAGTGGAGCATAAGCTATTTAAACATCATATTCAAAATATCAGTTGAATAAAACAAGGAAAAGAATCCTCTTTAGCACTTTCCACTGTATATGATGTAAACAGAAACATGATGGAATAATGACATTCATTTCACTTTGAATTAAACACAGCATCACCACAAATCTCAGGAGATGATATTAAGTTTTGTGTTTGGGTAGTACTGGGAATTCTACAAGAAAAGGTGAAATTATATTTGGTTGGCAAAAAGCCAATCAAACTTCATACCTGTCCTAGAAGCAGGTGGTCAAAAACTCCATTCCTGTCATCAAAACTGTTGGCTATAGTTGCTTAAGCTTTCTGAATCTTACAATCTTTTGTGTCACTCATTTTGAAGGTAGAGCATAAGAAATTAGATAAAATGAGGTCTAAGGAAAAAGGTTTTAAGTTGGAATGGACCTCAGGGAAAAGCAGGTTAAAACAGACCACATCGAATAAAAACAAAGAAAAGAATTGGAGTTTTCAAGTGGCATCACCAGACATCAGTCTTTGATTTCATTTCTTCAGGAAAAAAAGGACTCAGAAACCAAGGTAAGAGCGAGATGGATTCACAGCTTTCTCTCTTCTCCTCAAAATATATCCTGTATATTTTCTAGAGTTCACAGTACACGTTTCAAAAGAAGCTTTCAGTTTTGATGGAAGGGAGTATATGCTCTTTGATATGTCTGGGTTCTCTGTAATAGTATATATAATGCCTCTCTCTAGTAAATTCAACCACAAATTTTTTTTAACATGTCTGCATTCTGCTAATTTATAAAAAGCAGGATGCTGTCAGATAAAATTTCATGAAAATGATCTATAAACCAGACTGTCAAAAGTGAAAGGTATTCAGGCAGTACTTAAGGGCAACGAATACATGAAAACCACTAGAAAGGTTTCCTGGGACTATAGGGGGAAACAATGTACTGTAACGGAGCTCACATTACCTTGATTTGCAAGTTACTGTGAGGTCACAGGAAATCCTGAAATGTTTTCCACATTTTCTTTTATACATTTTATGTCAAATTTCCTGCAATTGAAATCATAAACCCTCCTACTGCTAGAATCTCTTCTGAAGGAAAGGAGATCTTGTGACATTCCCCCATGAACACCTAATAACTCGATTCCTACTAGTGTAACAAGAAACTGAAAGACAGAATTGAAAATGGACTATGATAAGGTTGAAATGTCAGATGTCCTAACTTTCAAAATGAAAACCAAACTGATATTAAGACAACTCTAAAAGTGCATTTAATCTAGTGATAGCAGACTTTTCTTTAGAAAAGGAGATAACAGAAGAAATGTTCCAAAGACATAAGCTCAGTATTTCCCAAATCTCTCATCCAAAATATATTTGTGGATTTATGTCCTAATTTTAAAGTGGCATTTTGTATATGGATATTCTTAACATGATTCAAGCTCCTGACAACCATATTTTATTGTCCCTGCTATGTTTATGAAAGGATAAGTCAGATTTAAGTAAAATGTCCAAGTTTAAAATATTCTCTCAAGATTTATCACTTAACAACTATGTAATTTAAAATAGCTTTTAAATGGTAAAATGCTATTTTAATATAAATCAAAACCAAACAGTTCAGGTTCATTAATGAATACCAATTTTTAAGGTTTGTTGGATTATGAGTTATTAGGACACATTACCTCTCCTGACATATCAGGAGCCATCGGAACAGTAGGCCACAGAGAAGAGTAGATTCCAAAAAAGACCACCCAGAGTATGATGCTGCCCCAAATCGCTATGTGGCTGAACTGTGAAGGAAGGGAATAGGAGTCAAAAACTTTTAGGTAGACTGAATATACAAACACTAATAGCTTTCACAAATTCCATTATTAATTGTTTTCCCCATCCAAAAAATATAATCTATGGAAATCTATAAATAACTCTGTGTGTGTGTGTGTGTGTGTGTGTGTGTGTTTTAACTGGATCTTCCATTATGTGTTTATCTCTTTCTACAGTGGTTATGATGTTTGTGGTACTGGCATCTGGAACTGTTCTTTCTCTACCTCCTTTGGTGGGCCTTTCCTCCTACTCTCTTTTTTTATATCATCTTTAAGCCACCTTGATTTTTGCTCTGCATGCTCTTGCTGAAAGATGTTAAGATACTTGTGTGAATACTGTTTGTGTGCCCATGACAGTCAAATCCAAATTTCTTATGCTAATCTTTCCCCTGAGCATCAAACTTTAATTTACTTTCTTTGTCTCCCTCACTATTTTTTTTTTTTTCACTAGGTCTCTCTATCTGGATGTGACTATACTTCAAAACTAAAGTTATCTAAAATGGAACTTGTTTTACTCTTATTGGATATTCACAAATGTCTGAAGACAAATCTTTTGCTAATATTATTTGTTTTCAGAATCATTTGCAATGGGTTTTCTGTTGAACGCCATTCTTGTGACACACTTTACTAAGAAAATATTCCTTGTCAGTAAGTTTAAAAGCCTCCCCTTTTTGTTGGATATTCACCATATACAATAACATGTTAAAGGCTCTGAGAAGTCTTGTGGTAAATAAACTTACTTGTTTGTTTTACTCAATGTTTCCAAACTAGAATCTCCAGTTCTGTACCCTCCATCCCCCCACAATTTACAACCTGGGGAACTAGAATGAAAGGGATACATAGAGAGAGAATAACAAACTACAAAACAATTAGCAATAAGACATAAGTAAATGTGACATTTCTGTTGTGATTAGAGATATTCTTACCCATGTCCAATAAGATGTCTCCAATCCAGCTTTCAAACACACAGTTATCACCACAAACTAAAACAAAAGGGAAACCATTATTTTTTTCATAAATATGATAGTTCAAACAAATGATTGAAAGTGATATTTACGAAGAACAGATATTTCAGAATTAATGATCCACTAGACTTTTTACAGCTTGCCTTGTAAGTCCAACAAGCAAAGAGTCAAGTGATTTAGCTGTGTGGCTGAACATTACGACCGTAACCAGCCAGAACTGCCCTTTAGCAGCATCACACATTTGTCTCCCCTCTCTCTCTCTCCCTACCTCACAGCCTTACAGTCCATCCATGAAGCTCCTAAGCATGTGTCTTCCTGCTTTTTGTACAATTCATAAATAGTGATGAAGAACATATGTCTGCAGTAACTTGGGTTTTCAAGCTTGCTTTAATTTTATTTTATAACATCTTTAATACTTAAAAACACCACTTTTTGAATTTTAAAGATAAATTCTAAAAGTAATATAATTGGATATTTAGAAATCTAAATACTCTGTAACTCTGCTTACATGAAACCATGCCGAGAGGGATATAAGAGCTTGTGATGTGATGTATGCACCCATCATCATTGGTGATTATGCTACTAATTCTGAAGTAAGGGAACCAGATTTAATGAACTGCCCTGTATTTTCCATAGGATAACATAATGGTTAAATGGACTTGGCCTAAAGTCAGACTTTGTGCTCAAGATTCCATCATTAACTGTTTTAGTTAAGGAAGAAGGCAAATTAGGTGACATCTCTGTGTCTCATCTCCTTCATCTGTAAACTGGGACTGAAAAAGTTCACCTATCTCATTGGGGTTTGAATGTAAAACACGAAGAGCGCTGCTTAGCACAGCACTTTTATCTATTATGATCTATTTATACTTAATAATAAAAATTTAAACATTGTTAGTATTCTAGAGAACCTTGGGCACTTTCAGTAGTTTGCAGTGAGTGATGTCTGGGTAGTACTGGTGATCAATACATGCTTGAAGTGCCTAGTCCTACTTTCAGGTATTTTAAGGGTTTGCACATAGTATTTGCTCAGATGCTTCCCAGGGGGGTCATAAAGTTAGGTCAAGGGAAGCATTTGGACTTTCTCAGCAGGATATCTAATAGCAATTTAGGATTAATATTAGTAGAAATAAAACTCTTATTAAAATGTAAATATTAATTAACTTAAGCTATATAAAAAGTTCTAAAATAAGAGATAAGTCTGACATAAAATTAAAGAAAAATTCCCTCTTGAGATCTGGGTACTTTAATGTCTCCCTAGGAAAAATCCACCATACATAATGATTAATTTCTGAACTAACTCTATCAAGTATTTACTTACTTCTGTTTTGTATTCATATTGTATGAGAATAAATCACCAGCCCTCTAGAACATATTTTCCCTTTCTCTTACTACTCCTTTCATGTCAATGGAAAGGAGACCCCTGCATTTGCCAAAATCTTAATCCCTATATTACTTAATAGCCTTAAGTTCCTATCACTCAGTTATTTAAACATTTGATATTTAACACAGTATGCCACCCACATTCAAGGATCATGGAGAAGAACACAAGAGTAGAGAGGAAAGAACATTGGTCTGAAAATTCAGAGTTGAGAGTTGGAGTAAATTTTTATCAGATACCAACTGCGTGATATTGGGCATTCACATTCAAGCATTGCTTTTGCTGTTTACAGGAAAAATGGTTTTAAAACAATTTTTGGCTCTTTATGACAGGAATAAGCTTCACCTTTGATCTTTTAGCATTTGGAATAATGACTTGATACCATGGGTTTCATGCCTTGTGTGGGTGAAATGTTCCCAAAGAGTGGAGATTTCTCTCCCATTTTAGTTACCATGAGACTCTGGAACAATTACTGGTTAAACACCCAAGAATAGTATATTTGCCATAAGTTCAGAAGAGCAAAAAAAATTAACAAGGTCAGTAAAATAAAATTGAGGAAAAAGGGATCAGGAAGAGAAAAAGGGCAAATGAATGGTACTAAGGTTAAAGAGGAAATACTGAAAATAATAACAAGCAAAGTCCTATAAAGTCAGTGAACCTACATGACATTTTAATAACCTAATATAAAATAATCTTTTACTAATCAAAACATCTCATCTTATTTTTAAAGGGAAGTGTAATCAACCCATGAATCCAGAAATGCATTTAAATTTGAAAATAAAATGAGCATATATGAAAGAATTCTATTTTCTAAGTAAACCAGGCCAATGTCCCACACTCACAGTGTAAACAAAGTTTCCCAACAGCAGATAATCGGAGGTTTTCCCATTTCCAAATACAGTACCTGCATGAGAAAAAGAGAGGCTTGTTAGAAAATAACTGAGGTCTTTTTAGAATGCTTTCAAACATCAATCAACTTAGAAGTGGTGAACAAAAGGCGAGGAACCAAAGGAGCCAGTAACAAGGCTTAAAAAAATACCACAAGAAGTCTCACCAAGTTGCTATAAATATGGGTCACAAATGAAATACAAATTTCCAAAAGCCAACAAGAAAAAGGGAACCTGACTTGTTAACCAATTCTTAGGGTCCATGAAATAAAAAATAAAAAACAAAAAAACAACTAATTGTTTAAGCAAAGCTTAATGCTATGAACACTGAGACAGGAGAAGGCCTTCTGAACCTTTAGCAAAGAACTTTCTTAGCAGTGTAGATGAAGGTTTTAGGAGCATTCTTACTATCTCTTACTAAAGTTGCTGGCATTGGACCAATAAGGATTCATAAGAGCAGCTCACATAGGGTTAAGGGGCATAAAATGATTCCAGGCATAGAGTTCTTTGAAGATCTGGATGAATTTAGAGATATAGAGTAAGGCATTTTTAAGGCATTCTGTTATTCCAGTAATGAGTAAGAAACATGGCTTACTCATGGTAGCTAACAAGCAAAAATCACTATACTGATTTTTAAAAAATGAAATTAAAAAAAAAACACAAATAACAAAATCATTGGTATAATTGAAAAATTTTAAACCCATGGTGTGTGTAATACAGTATATTGCTTATGTACATATTCAACAATATTTATTCAAAGTCTAATATGTAAGGACAAAATATGTTCGAATAAAGAATAAGATGAGCCAGGGAGAATGGTGCTGGTATGAACAGAAGAGAGTCAGGTGAGCTTTGGAGATATAGATGAGGTTTGGTTCTATTACTATTTGTGTCATCTTGCATAATTTATAATCAATCTCTATGAAACTCAGTCTCTTCACTTGAAAGATAGAGTGAAACTCCCTACCCTACAGGGGTTTTAGGTTAACATGAGGTTACATGTGTGAAGTACCAAGCTTGGTGCCTGGCACATGGCAGATGTTCCAAAAATGTGACCCTTCCCTAAAGCGTTCAGGTAAAAGTAGCCAGGAAGGGCTACTTACCAGTCAGCCAAGTCATCTAGAAGACCACTTTTCTCTATGGGGGTATTTCATGATTACAAACATATCATCTGCTGTGCTACATCTTATGGGTATGTTGTAAGCAAACTTCTAAATGTCTGCAGTTGATCTGCCAATTTTTATACAACAAAATTAACAAACTCAGAAATCTATACAGTAACTGAAAATATGTTGATTACTTCCTGACTTGGACACTTGTGCTGTGTGGCTCACTGGTAAGCTGCCTTGGTCAATGTAAGCAAGTTACTAAAAATAATCACAGTTGGGTCCAACTAAGCCTTCTAATAACCACTGGTTCATTGGGAGGAAGATGAAGATTCAAAATCACAATGAAGGAAAAAAAAGCCTATTGTTAGTTTTGTCAGGTTTAGCATTTAGATGATTCAGAGAATAATTTGTTCTCATATTTTCTGGTCTCTGGACCCTTTACAGTCTTAAAAATTACTGAGGGTTCCAAAAAAGATTTCATTTATGTGTTTCTATCTGTCAGTATTTACCAAATTAGAAATTAAGACAGAAAATGAAAGAATATGTATTGATTTAAAAAAAAATAACAGTAACAAATTCAATAAATGGTAATATAAACAACAGATTTTATGAAAAATAACTATTTTCAAAAATGAAAAAAAAGAAAATTGGCAGTTTTCCATTTTTACAATCTCTAATATTTGGCTTAAAAGAAGGCAGCCAGGTTATTCTTTTTTTTTTTTTTGATTGAATAGATAGATTAGGGAAATCTAATTTCATACTGAAATGGACCTATAAAGGGGAGGAGTATTTTAACAATCTTTTTTAATAACTGGGTATTCTTTGATACTACATCAAAATTCAACAAGTGGTTTCTTTACGAGGTAGAGAAAGTTTCTTAAAGGTTAGTTGCAGTGTAGAATTTCGGTCGTCTACTACATTAAAATGCACTGGTCCACTTTGCACTTTGAATGAATCATTTACTCAGGCATGAGTCTGTAACCTCATGAAAGTAGCTGGTTCAGCTCACGACTCAAAAAATCCATAAGGCATTTGACTTCGAAACCACTCCTGCACTTTGGTACATAGCACAAATACTTTATGTGTACTTCCCATTTTGTTACACAGAATATTAATAAGATATGTATCAAGTTTTGAGATTTAGTAAAAGTATTAGTTTTATGGTATCTTCAAAGGTATTAAATGAAACTGGCCCTTTTTTGTTGCCTTTTAATGTGGGTGTGTAGTAGTGTAGAATATAATGACTAGTACAGGTGTATCACAGCTGTGCCAAGGTACCAGCAATTTTACCCACTACTGCTTTTGTATCAGCAGTGAAAAAGATAAATATTGTCTTGAAAATATTAAAAAACTTGAAACTATTAAATTTGACCTCATGAACCCCCAAAAGGTCTTAGGTATTCCTAGGTGTCTATAGACCATTCTCCGATGAGGTGAATAAATGAATATTTAGCTATACATTATATAGTATGTTTATATTTCTTCTGTACTTCATTCTTTCTAAAGCTAAAAATACCAAAACAAAAGCTCTCTCTTTATTTAAAAATGAAAAACAAGGCAAAAAACCCCAACAAAACCCTCAACATGAGAATGCTAAAATGCAATTTATGCTAAAGGTTATTTATCTCATAAGAAGAGAAAGCATGAGTTTTCTGGACTTGGCTAGATTTGGGTTCCACAGGCAGCACCCCCTGTAAATTACTGAGGCTGGATGGCTTGGGCAGTTTCCTGCAAACACACAGGAGACCTATGATCTGCTCTCTAGGAGCTGGAGTATTTTGCCAAAGCCTTTCAAACCTTGTCATTGTTTAGGTGTTTTGTATGCTATTTTGTTTGACCTACTTTTGATATTAAATTTGTTTTCTAATTTGAAATGGTGAAATAGCAGTTTAATAGATGGACATGCCTGGTTTTTCATACTGATTTTGTATTTTGAAAAATTTCCTAGAGAACTTGCCCATAGTCAAGGTATCCTGAATTATATATACCCTGCTTTTTAATAACCCATGACTCCAGAAAGTGGAAACAATTCAAATATCCATCAACCGATGAATGAATAAACAAAATGTGGTATAGCCACACAGTAGAGTATTATTCAGCCATAAAAAAGGAATGAAGTACTGATTCATGCTGCAAAATGGATAAACCAAGGTGACCTCTTACATGATTCCATTTAGAACAGGCAAATCCACAGAGACAAAAATTAGTGGTTGCCAGGGTCTTTGAGGGAAGGTGGGGAAAAATGAAGAGTGACTGCTAATGGGTATGAGGTTTCCTTTATGAGGTGATGAAAATGTTCTGGCATTAGATAGTGATAACATTTGCATAGTTCTGTAAATACACTAAAAACCACTGAATCATATAATTTAAAAAGGTGAATTTTATGATATGTGAATTATATCTCAAAAAAAATCATTGCGGTTCTCCTAGCCTACTGGGTCAATATTCTATACTTTAATTAAGTTTCTTACTACACTCATTTTTCCATGGTCTTAAATAGGAGAAGTATTTACTGTTGTAAGGGCAAGGCAATTAATAAAGATATGAAATAAAAATCTCTGACTAGGACATGAAACCACTGCCTTCTATGTAACACTAACCTCATTCATACTGCATGCTCTTGTTAACTCACTGACAATTTACTGAGTGCCTACAATCTTCTAAGTACTGTGAATACAACAGTGAACTAAATTGGCAATTCCCTGATCTTCTGGAGCTTTGATTCTAATAGAGGAAAAAGACAATAAAAATAAGCAAATATATCACACCTTGACAGGCAAGTACCACGAAGGAAGATACAAGATGACAAGGGGGTAGAGTGATGTGAGAAGGCCTCTCTGAGCAGAGACCTGAGGGAATGAAGGAGAGAGCCAGCGGAAATATCTGGGTGAAGAATGAGGACTGCATGGGGGCTGGCAGGAGGCATGTTGTGAAGGAAAGTGGGGGTGGGGATAGGTGGAGAAGTCAGCCAAGGTTGGAGCTGTGGATTCTGTTTTAAGTGTGATAGAAGTCTGTGGGTTTTTGAGGAGAGAGGCACTTGGCCTGATTTATGTTCTATATGATCACTCTGGCTGCCTGAGGAGAATAGACTGAAGGTGGGCAAGAAGGGATGGGGAGGACTCTCTTCTGTTGCTAATCATTAACTTATGGTCACCAGGGTACAACTGATTGAACTTCCAAAGGACTGACAAAATCTTGGGTGGAGTATGTGTTGTGTTTTTAATTGCTATAATCTGGACAGAGGCATTGAATGGTCAACTGTCTTCTTCAGGACCTCAAGGCAAGAACTGCTCCAGGACATGGCAGCACCAGCTTAAACATCGCAGAGCTCTTTCCTAAAGTGGCTACTTAATCATTTTTATGTGTATAGAAAATTCACCATGATTCTATTTGTCACAACTGACAGAATAATATCACTCCTTAAAAACAAGTGGAGAAAAGCTTACACTCCAAGATGAACATAAAAACATTTTAAAGCTCTCATTCAAGACATTGGCTCAAGTATATGTAAAAATACTAGCATATCTGATAAGGTTCAGTATAAAGAGCTTGATACTAGCCTCAGAAATATAATAAATAGGCTACATAAAATATTAGCAATATTGTCTTCAAACTGTACACCAACAGAGGACAAAAAGAACCCTAAAATTTAACTCTGCAAGTTGGGAAAACATGAAAAGTAGAGAAGAAAGGCTTTGCATATATTAAATCACTTTGTTCCCAAAGGAATAATAAAAATCTTTAAAGTGTATATGACTTTTAGATGCGTGTATTTTAGGTTATGGAAAATAACATATAATGAAACACTGCTGCAATTTTAAACATATATTGTCAATGAGTTATTTTTCTAAAAAAGTAAAAACTCATCTCTTAGCATTCATATCTTTTCTACTTACCATACTGAAGGGCTTTTAGTGGAAACCAAAACAGAATAACTGAGTGGAAGAGGCCATTTAAACAATGAACCCAGAAAACCTGAGGGAAAACAAAAATCCATGAGAACCATTTGCGATAAACTAGCTCTGTGAACTCTGACCTTTCTTTTTATCTGTGAGCTAGATTCACAAAACGTGTCTCTGTTGGGCCACCACTGTGAATTAATAGAACTGACAGACAGTTTCTGCCACTTAGACTTTCATGGGTCATTTATTTATTTTTATGTTTCTCAAAATGTTTTTTCAGCTTCACTGAAATATTTTCTATTTTTTAAAAACCAAGTATTAAAATTTTAAATTTCTGCCTGAAAAATAAAATGAAATTTAAAATAAATGCAAGTCCTGAAATTCTCTAAGTGGGATTATTTCCATAATTTCAGAAGAAGAGACTTTTGAAAAGATCGTAATTTGGTTAAATCCCTACTTTCTCTTTCTATGTGCAATAAAGGTATAAATCAATCTCTCTCTTCTCTTTCATACACACACAAATAGCAGGTATTATATTTAAAATGTGTAATTCCTTAAAGTATGGCATTGTCAGTATAACTGAATTTACAAATTTTTAACACCTGTCATCATCAAACTTCATACAAATATAATATCACTTAATTGTTATTACTTTCTATGACAACTGTATTTTAAGAATAAGAGAGCAAGCATCACTGGTATTTTCTTTTAACATGGATACAAAAGATTAAGTTACATAGAAAAACTATTTAGAATTCTTATGGCCCTTTGAACAGTTTGTCATTTAAAAGTGCTTCTTGAAAACAAAACTTAAGCTAAATAAAATTGCTATGTATTAATAGTTTTAAGCTGTTCAAACAACAGAAATTAAGTTGCCCGCCTCCCAAAAGTTTCCACTGTGATCTCAATCACCTTTGTTAGTTCACACAGCTACACTGGATTGTATGATCCAATTTATGCTCCAATACATTACACATTTGAACTTGTGTTACTCATTAACCTTTGTCTCTTCTCCTCACTATGTCATTACCATAAGTTTTTATTTGACAGAAAGCACAGGTGGGTGCAAGAAAAATTAGTTCTACTTTTCCATTTTCCTGACTGCTACTTATTGTCACATGCTAATCCTTTAACCCCTATCATGACCTCAGAACCTCCGACCCTTTTTACCATAACAAACGTAATCATCATCATTCAGGGCAACAATGCTTCTACACTGGGGACCCACAGCAACTGCTGTGTATACAACTATGCATTTTGTAGCCATTTGTTCGTGAATTTTAAAACACTTATATGGGATTTAATCAGAATTTTCACTGAAATCATTAGAAAAATCCATAAACCCTATAACAATAGTGGGCAATACGTGGATATATAAATAAATAAATGGATACAGAAGTTATAGAA